>PVIU01017623.1:0-12500 GCA_004026605.1 Ondatra zibethicus
CAAACAAAAAACCCACTAAAAATTAAAAACAAAAGAAGCCTAAATTATTTGAGCAATCCCTTGTAGCCTTGTTGACAAATGTACAGCCCATTTCTAATTGGGTATCCCTCTCCAGGGCATTGTCCATTAGGAAAAAAGGAAACATTTGTCAACTAAAGCAGCTTTAAAGAACTGTAGCAAAAGTAAAGCACAAAATATTAATTAAATAAATATCCTGTGGTGAATTTCCCTCCGTTCATCCAGGCTGCATTATGAAAAAGGATTTCTATATGTCTTTTTGGTGGGAGGTGTGGAGGAGTGCAATGTCAGGCCAAACTGGAACAAGTTGACAGACAGGAAAGTGAGGAACAAGTAGGCCACATGTTTGTGACAATGACTGCTAGTGGCAGCATGATTCAGCCAGAGCAGATGGGACTTGAGGTGTGCTTAGGCCTGGTTAAATTGACCCTGTATTTGTCAAAGTATTAAAATGTTTAATACTATGTCTTTCAATTATTATGTTATATTTACTCATTTATGTAATTTTAACACAATTTTAGGCTATTTAACCACTTCTGTGACTCTTATTAATTCAGCATAATAATGATGAAACTTGTGTCACATTTAAAGTATTACAGCTAAGATTAGCAGGGTCATATTCTTGATATTTTGTAATATCTTAACTTGTGCCTTGAGCTTTGTGTTCTAGAAGGCTCTTAGTTTTGGAGTATCAGTTGATGATTAGTTCTTCATAGCAGGCAGTCATAAAACAAACTTTAGGCAAATCATCCTAACAGTATGCCTTTATTTTAGAGAAGTCATTCAGCTGAGGCATGCTTCATTCTCTTTAACATGCCATGTTATATAGTAAAGCGTTTATTTGAGGGGGAAAATCTTACAGAACACCCATCCTACATGACCAGGAAAGGAGCCTAGTCGGCTGGAACTGGAGTCCAAAACAAGAGAGAGAGTGGAGGGTTGCCGCTGCTTTTTAAAATGAAAGAGATCACGCCCCAGTGGGCTAGTATCTTAAAGGCTATTAGCTGAAGGAGCAGAAGGAGTTCCAATAGCACCTTCCCCTTTTGTCTAAGTAAGAGAGTTCTAATTATATACAATAATCTTTCTAGGGGGATCCTGTGAAAGTAAAATGATGGTTAAATTTCAAGATCAATGTCTGGTAAAATTGCAAATAGTCTCTGAGTATGTTGTGGAGGTCTGGCCAGAATGTTGTAAAAGATGTGCACTGTTTCAGCTAATCAAGTTGGAATCATCTTGTGCAGCTGGTACCCAAAACAGGTCTTGTAGTAGCACTATCAGTATCATGATGTCATATCAACCAGGTGGAGTTGTTGTTATGGGTCCCCATCTTCTTCCTGGAAACTTCAAAGTTAACTGCAGGAAAAGTTCCTTGTTCATTGTGGAAAACTTAAACATTATTTACAGTTGTGTATATTCAATGAAAGGCATGATAAAGAGAAAAATAGATATGAAGAAAAGCAAAGATGTTTTATAAATTCATTTTTTTTGTCCCATATCATGGATCTTGACATGAGACAGAAACTCCAGAAACACTGGGTTTGTCTCTTAACAACAGGCATGGAATTAGAGAGGGACTGAGCCAGAGTCCAACTCCAAAAGCAGCTCTATATACTTATGAATATAAATAAACAAAAAATATATGTAAACATTATTACTTACAAAACCTATTCGATTTTCTTGGTGATCCATATTGGGTAGTAATTTTTTCCATCTGACAGCACTGAAATATCCAGGGTCCCTTGAATTTTTTTTTAAATGATTGTTATCCTGTGGGGATAAGAACAGAACCCTGCCCCATTCAATATGTTTTTCTTACCACCTGTATGATTATCATCATTGTGGATGAACTGTCATTTCTCCTTTCCAAGAGGTTTCTCTTCTTCAAATCGAACCTTTATTAATTTTGATGGTAGCCACAATTTTTCTTCTCCTGTGGAAACAAGAGCAATACCCCTTCCCCAACGTAGTACATCTCCTGGCTTCCATTGAGACATCAGCACATCCTTGAAATAAACTGGTTGATTTAGTTCAGCAGATTTTTCCATTATCCAATGTCTTTCTGCTGCTGTTGTTCCTTTCTCATTAGCATTAAAAAAATTCAAGGTTAATAAGGCATTATGTAATCTATTTCTGCGGCCATTTTTCATCCCTTTCTGTTTGTTTAACATATCCTTTATGGATCGATTTGATCTTTCTACAACTGTTTGACCTGTAGGATTGTGTGGTATACCTGTAACATGCTTAATATTATAATAAGCAAAAAACCGTTTCATTTTCCTAGAGACATAAGCTGGACTGTTATCTGTCTTTATTTGTGCAGGTATACCCATGATGGCCATAACTTCTAATAAATGTGAGATTACTGAATCAGATTTTTCTGAGCTTAAATCAGTTGCCCATTGAAAGCCTGAATAAGTGTCAATGGTGTGATGTACATATTTTAATTTTCCAAATTCTGCAAAATGGAACACATCCTCCTACCAGATTTCATTCCTCTGAGTACCCTTTGGGTTAGTCCCTGCAGGTAGCCATGTTTGGTTATATAAAGAGCAAGTAGTGCTTCTCTTCATAATTTCTTTAGCTTGTTGCCATGTAATGGAAAACTCTTTCTTTAAACCTTTGCTATTCATGTTATTTTTTATGAAATTCTGAGGTCTGCAACATGTTTCCAATTAATAATTGATCAATTTCTGCATTACCTTGTGCTAGAGGACCTGGCAGACGCATATGGGATCGGATGTGTGTTATGTACATTGGACAAAGCCTATTCCTGATTATATCTTGTACCTGTGTAAACAATGAAGTCAATTCTGTATCATCTGGTATAAATTCAGCAGTTTCAATATGTAAGATAACTCTTTCTGCATATTGTGAATCCATAATTATATTAAGAGGTTCTTTAAAATCCCTTAGCACCATAAAAATGGCATATAATTCTGCCTTCTGGACAGAAGTATAAGGGCTTTGTTCCACCTTACTCAATTCGTCTGATTTGTAACATGCCTTCCCTGATTTATTAGCATCAGTGTAAAATGTATGGGCTCCAGTTATTGGAGCATCATGTACAATTCGAGGAAGAATCCAAGAAGTTCTATTTATAAGGTTAAGTCTACTACTTTTGGGATAGTTGCTATTAATTCCTCCCAAAAAATTAGCACAAGCCATTTGCCATGGTTCATTGTCTTCCCATAACATTTTTATTTCATCAGTAGTTAAAGGCACTATAATTTCTGCTGGGTCTATACCTGCTAATTGACGAAGTCTCAGTTTACCCTTTATAATTAATTCAGGGACCTTTTCTACATAAGTATTTAATTTTTTACTTGGTTTGTGTGGTAAAAAGATCCATTCTAAAATAATATCTTCCCTCTGCATTAAAATTCCTGTAGGAGAAATTTTGGAATGCAATATGACTAGAATAAAACTAAGATTTGGATTCACCCTATCCACATGTGCCTCCTGTTATTTTTCCTCAACCATCATCAGTTCCTTTTCTGCTTCAGCTGTTAATTCTCTGGGACTTTTCAAATCTTTGTCACCATCTAAGGTTTTGTTTAAATGAATTATTAGATCAGGTGTTATCCCAACAGCTGGTCATAGACTAGAAATGTCTCTTAACAATCTTTGAAAGTCATTAAGAGTCCTTAACCAGTCTCTCCTAATTTGTGCCTTTTGTGTCCTAATTTTCTGTAAACCTATTCTATAACCTGCTTAATTAGCAGAATCTCCTCTTTGAATCTTTTCAGGAGCAATTTATAATCCCCATTTAGGCAAAATTATCTTACTTCCTCAAACATACTTTCTAAAGTATCTGTTTGAATCGGACAGCAAAATGTCATCCATGTAATGGAAAATCATAGACTTGGGAATTGCTTACGTATTATTTCTAATGGCTGACTTACAAAGTATTGACACAGGCTGGGGCTATTGAGCATTCCTTGTGGGAGGATAGTCCACTGGTATCTCCTAGTAGGCTGAGAATTATTATAAGTAGGCACTGTGAAGGCAAATTTTTCTCTATCCTTTTCTTGTAAAGGTATAGTAAAGAAGCAATCCTTTAAATCAATAACTATAAGAGGCCATCCATTGGGTAACAGAGAAGGCAAAGGAATTCCAGACTGTAGAGGGCCCATAGGTTGAATTACCTTGTTGACAGCCCTTAGATCTGTCACCATTCTCCATTTGCCAGATTTCTTTTTTACAACAAACACAGGAGAATTCCAAGGGCTAGTTGACTCCTCAATATGTCAAGCATCTAATTGTTCCTGTACCAATTGTTCTAAAGCCTGCAATTTATCTTCAGCTAGAGGCCATTGCTTAACCCATACTGGTTTCTCAGTTAGCCATTTTAAAGGTAGGGCTGTTGGTACCTCTAAAGGTTTGTTAGTTGCTTTATGTTTTTGTACAGCCTGAATGACTTGTGACTTTCATGCATAGCACCTTATTACATCCTTCCCAGAATTATGAGTTCCTGGGACTGCAGGAATGTTAATCTGGGTATTCCAGTGTTGTAGTAGGTCATGGCCCCATAAATTTATTGCAATATGAGCTACATATGGCCTTAGCTTTCCTCTTTGACCTTCTGGCCCAATACAGTTAACCCATCTCATGCTTTGCTTAACTCGAGATATGGTTCCAATTCCTAGTAATTGAACATCTGTCTCTTGAAGAGGCCAATTTTGATGCCAAGAATCTGGAGTGATGATACTCACATCTGCTCCTGTGTCTATCAAGCCAACAATCACAATTCCATTTATACATACTCTCATCTTTGATCTCTGATCTTTTATAGATGTTTGCCAAAATATATGCTTCTTATTTCCTATTTGAATTTCCGACTCATCCTCCAAATCTTAGCCATCATTTAGAAACTTATGGTCTTGCACAGAAGCTTCTAGAGTATTTAATTTTCCTGGTGTGAAATGTCCTCCACAGTTACTGGGAATGAATGGACCACTTTTGGCTTGGGGGCCTGCAGAGGCCCCTCAGGGAGTTTCCCAATGGTATTGGGTTGCCTTGTCTGTCTGTTGTTGATCTGCATTCATTGGTCCAATGTCTTCCTTTACCACACCTCCTACATGTACCTGAAGTCCAAGGTTTCCTATTCCTGCCATTTCCAGATGAAGTGTTATTCCTAGAAATTCCTTGCGTGCAATCCCTTTTTAGGTGTCCTAAAATTGCCACAATTAAAACATTTGGCAGGTTGATGTACCCTCATTGCTTTGGAAATTGCTTCTCCTACCCAAAATTCATCATCGTAATTAAAGGTCTGAAAATTCATGGTATGCTGGATCCATTCATCCATAGGTTTTGATCTAGACCTTAAAGGCCCAATTATCTTTTTGCAGTCTAAGTTTGCATTTTCAAAAGCCAGCAATTCAAGAATTAGTCATCTAGCCTTTGGGTCTGTTACTCCTATGTTCAGAGCCTTAATTAATCTTTGCAAAAAGTCAGTATAGGGTTCTACCTGTCCCTGCCTAACCCTTGTATATGACTCTATCTTTCTCCCTGGTTCTGGTATCCTATCCCAGGCATTCAAGGCTGCTTTGTGGCATAGGTATAATACTTCTTCCTCATAAAGAGGTGGGACTTGTGGATCAGCGTACACTCCTATGCCAAGAATTCGATCCTGTGAAACCTCCACACCTTTTGTTCTTCCTTGCTGTTCCATATGTTTGGATTCTTCTCTGAAATAAACTCCAAACATCAAGGAAGGTCCATCTTCTAACACCACTGATGCTAACTGGGAGAAATCATTTGGTGGCCCTGACATTAGAAGCCCAAGTTCTTATCATTTCCTTAACAAATGTAGAGTGCAAGCCATAATTAATGATGGCTTGCTTAATTTCCTTTAGGTTATTCATTCCTACTGGTATCCATATAGCTTCTTTGGCTCCCTTTGAGCCTTTAGAAGTTGATGCTTTGTCAGAATAAATTACAGGGTATGTTGCTAAAACCCTGGGTAAACCAGTTCTGACAGCTGGTGGTGGCATTGTATCCTGCCCTTGTATCTTCTCACCCAGTTCATCAGCTCTGATAATTTCCTCAATCATTTCAAATCCCTTAAACATTGTCTCATGTAAGGCCTGAATCTCCTGACCTGAATAGGTTTCTAGTGATTTCCCTTTTTGTGTTAATTTTCTGGTCCTCATTCTGCACCTGTGATTCCAAGGTTTTAATGTTTCCTTTCAAAGAAAACATCTCCTCCTTGAACTGCCCCCGGATATCGTGTAAGTTGCCATCCTGGAGGTATATTCTGTCTGTTACATCATCAAAACTCTGTGATAACTTCTTAAAGTCAAATTCAACAGCCTGGACCCTTTCAGGTAAGTTCCTAGTATCCTTAGATAAGGTGTCAATTTTGCCTATCATTGTATTAATCCTATCAATTAATGCCATATACTTCCATAATGAAATAATATCAAGAAGAAAACTGAAACCTAGTAACCAGTAAGTTGAGGTACCTCCAAGGTCATAGAGGCCTCGTGTTATTTAAGCAAAAACCGCGACTAGAGTCCCATTAAAAATGAAACCTGCCATTTTACCTGTTAACCAGCAGATGGCACTGTTTCCAAGTTGCGACTGAAATCAATGTAATGGTGTCAGGATAGATCCTGTGGTACTCGAGAGGTTAGATGTACACAGAGGAAGAAAACCCAGATCCCAGGCACAAAGAACAAAAACCCAAAGAGCATTCAACGGCTGATAAACAGCATGGCTCACCCCGGGCGTCCGCCCTGCTCCGACCAGATGCAGGGGGTCATGACACAGCCTCTGGGACAAAGGGTCATGGTGCAAATGCAAACGCCTTGGCGGGGATTTCAAACAGTGCTTCTGCCAGATATGGCAACGGCTTGCGCTCTGACTCACACTGCCCAAGTGCTGAGTTTCCAAAGGGGGATTTAAAACCCGCTCAGAAAAGATCAAACCAGGCAGGCAGAGTCTGTCCAGGCCCGTGGATCTTGGGAGGCATGGAATTTTTAACTGCTGACTCCACACACAGGCCACGGCTGGGCGAGGGCTTGTGCCAAGCTGAGCTGGCGTCAAGAAGCCAAGCCAGCAGCAGGCAGCCGAGCCAGGCAATGGGGTGGGAGTGGGGGATGGTTCTAAAACCAAACATTAGGTGCCAGATAAAGCACGAAACAATCCCACACTAGTTTGGACTTATTATTAAAAGGGTTATTTATTTGAGGGGAAAAAACTTACAGAATACCCGTCCTACACGACCAGGAAAGGAGCCTAGTCGGCTAGAACCGGACTCCGAAGCAAGAGAGAGAGTGGAGGGCTGCCACTGCTTTTTAAAATGAAAGAGACCACACCCCAGTGGGCTGGGATCTTAAAGGCTATTGACTGAAGGAGCGGAAGGAGCTCCCGCAGCAATATAGTTCCCAAGCAACCAGGCATCTTGGCAAACTATGCTCACAAATGTCTCAGGAACTAGAGGGGGATAGTTTCTAGTCTTCTTTTGATCAAGAACCATGAGCTATAGATCGTTTATGAGAGAAAATTAGTTGGACAAAACACACAAACAAAACATATATAACACATTTAATTTATTACCCCAATTAGCCTCAGATTTTGAACTTTATTATTTTAAACTGCTTCCAAAAGGTCTCACATGAAAAAAAAAATACTTTATGAGGACCAAACATAGCTATTGCTCAACCATGGACACTTTATGTTGAACATTTGAGGTATATGTATCTCATTCCTGCTGCTTCTCATTCCCTTTCAGAATAATTTACTTAGCAGTGATTATTTTCATATATTCTAGCTGTATCCCAATTACCTACTCTATTAAAACATCTAGCTTATACACTAGTATGATTTCCTATAGAGTAAGAATTGCTGACATTTATGTCATGACATACTACATTTTACTAATACTGCATTCTTTCTTTTAATTCAATATGTAGTTTAAAATCCTATTTTTTAATTAGACACAGCCTTGGAATGTTAGAAATAATGATATATGTACAGGAGTCATTACTTGCAGTTCTGCTTTAAAGTTATATTAAAAGTTCAAATAATTTGTAGGTCAAAACCCATCATCGTCGTTTTCCTACTTGTATTAAATAACTGTTGAGAGAGCTTTCAATGCTTTGTTCTTCTCAATTAAATCCTGGCTCTGTGTACAGAATTAGAATAAAGATTGGTTTATGCTTCAAAGATACCACCAATTAAGTGATATTTTAATGTATTCTGAAACCTGTTTTGTTTTCAACTCAAAGTCTGTATCTGTTGCCAATTATACCCCAATTAATTCCAGTTTCAGTGTGAGAATTTTTTCATTTCTCACTGCACTAGAGGAGTGCCTTTAACTGAAGCTTCTCTGATCTTCTAGTTTTGCATATCTTTCAAAAATCATAAGATATATGACACACAGAGATTTACTCATTGCATTTCAATAGGCTCTGTTGTCCACTGAGCTATTTGATCAGTGCATCAAGGATATATAATGGCTGTATTGAAATCAAAGGGAAAGAGGAGGTCAAGTTCAGTTAGATACTATACTGCATGTCTTGCTTTTTGTGGTTTCTGAACAGAATTGTTTCATATGCATACTTCATACAAGGCATTATGCCACACACTATAGTGGTACATAATAGGGGATTTTAAAATGAAGATTTAAGAAATGCAAATATCCTGCAGTAATGTCGAATATTAATTCCCAAAGAATAATGACTTCTTTCTTAATAAATGGGCAAAGCAATACCTTCAATCTGTGCTTACCCAAGGCTTAATACTGCCTCTTCCTCTTACTGAGTATGGAACATGGAAATAAGATATCTCTAGTCTTATATCCTGAAACATGGATCCTCTGGGCAAATAATACATAGAGGTTTGAGTATGTGAATTAATTTGAAGCCAATTCTGAAACATGGCAGAGATATACCTATATCTGCACCTAATCAAGCAAAAGTAAGAGCTTTCTGGCTCCAAGCACCTCCAGGAAGCTGTATAATGGTGTGCAATAATACACAGGCTAGTCCACAAATCATTTCCCTTCCAACATATTCACACAGAGAATATTCAGTAGAGTTTTTCTTCAGAGAGTTCCCAGAGAGCTAAGCCAAGATAATTGTGAGTTTCTCCCTAAGAAAGCTACATAAATCACACTAAGTTAACATAGCAACAGAGTCAGGAAGATGCTTGAGGGAACAAGAACGACAAGATATTTTGCAAACAAAATAACAATGATTGTTCTTGTTAACTGATGCATGTGCTGAATGAGCCAGATTATTGTCTAGATGCTCTACATTTATACATTCACCCTTCCAAAGGTCTTCTGAGCTGGCTACTTACTGTCATTTACAGGTGGAATGAATACAGGGAAATTCGGTTTGCTCAGGCAGAAACCAAGATAATTTCCCAAGATACTCAGCTCCTAGCTATTCAATCAAACACTGAAATGTAGATTCCTGGATATGAATTTCTATATATTTAATTAAAATTCCAGTTTAATGAACACAGATAAGATTTTCCAAGTAGGTTTGCTTGACAAAATCACATAAGCACTTTAAAGTTAAAGAGTTTCTCAGGCTGCAGGATGAAAAGAAAGTGTAAAATATAAGACAGAGGAAAAATTTTAGAGATATTAATATTTAAATAGTGTAGCTAATCAGATGAGAAGACCAGAGACAATTTCTTACCTAAGAAAGGCAGAATCATGGCAATAAAGTATCAAGGATTTTGACTCTGTCTACATTCTGATTAAGAATAAAGGACCCTACCCCCAATGTTCTTCGTATTATCACAATTTACTCAATGCATTAATTACAGTCTTGTCATACACTAAGAGCACAGTATCAAGTTCTAACTATAGAAATGTAAACTGAAAAATGGGTATTATTTCAAATGGATCTTTACAGTGATTTGTTAAGCAACCATTAAAAATTAAATCTAATGACACAGTAATGACAGTACATACTAAGAAGCTCTATGAAATTAGAAGGGTTAAGACACTGGGATAAATTTCACCCCCCAAAATATATCTAGGCTGGGAACAGAAGTGAGACCTCACAACAACAAACTGGCCGTGGGAAGTAACTTTACATGAGAGGCCACCTTATAGGGAGAAAAATGACCTTGGCTATCCCTGAGAATTGAGAGATAATGAAAAGAGACCCAGCCTGGTTGAGAAGTGCAATCTATCCATAGCCTACATAGTCCATTATGAGGTCACTATCTGCTTGAGAAAGGAAAAATTTTGTATCACCTACAAGATTCTTAGAGATGCTAAATGTCAGCTCCCAACTTAGACCTAGTATGCCAGGATGTGCCCTTTTACAATTGTCACTAGCATGACCTATTTGCATACTACTATTAGAAAAATATTAAACTAAGGAAAAATTAGTTATTGTATAATACCTGTCACTTTGCTACAACTTGTTAGCATACTACTATTAGAAAAATATTAAACTAAGGAAAAATTAGTTATTGTATAACATACCTGTCACTTTGCTACAACTTGTTATACACTTCTACAAGTTGAGGGAAAAGGAAAGAAGAGTTGGAAATACTTTTTTTGTACTACGAAATATCTTTAGCTTGAGTTATAGTGATACGAATAGCTTAGAGTGTTCTAATGATGAAACAAATGCAGTGTATAGTAAGAGGATATTGACTTACAAATCTTTGAAGAAAGAACTGCACACAGAAAGTGTAAAGGTTGCTTCAGCTCAATGGTATGTGAAAGGCCTGATAAAATGTGTGTTTATGGTATGTGTTCTAATGTATCTTTCACAGCTCACATCAAATTACTTCCTATGTAAGCATTATGTTTGCTAATACCTTGAATTGCATGTAGATCTAGAAAACTACAGCTAAGGAAAATCCAACAAGGACTTATTACATGTAGAATTTCTAAAGCAAATTGTACAATGTCAAGTTCTGCAAACACACCTTTAAAAGTAATCAGAACTATGAAAAGAAAGTTTTGAAAATAATTCCATGAAGCAGGAAGACAATTTTCATCTTCATTTAAAATAAAATTAATAAAATCAAATACCTCATTTCTTTACAGAAGTCTTTGCCAACATCCTAGGCAGATAAATTTAAATATAGAGAGTTCTTTAAAATTGACATTTTTTTCCAAGTGGAAACTAGAATTACTTGTAGATGAAGTCTGTTATTTTTCCTGGGGCTGTGGAGTAATCATGAATATAGTATTGCTTGTTAGACAGATAAGGTAGCCAGAGCAAACAGCAATGAAATTCAGAACATACAATCTCTATGAAAGATAGGTATTGAGATCAAAATGAATTTTTGGAATTTTCAGAAATGATCAAGGAGCTGATATGGTCCTCATATTTTTTCAGAGAAGGCTGTGAATAAACAAGTATTACATAAAAACTTGCCAAATGTAGATTTACCATAATGTTTTCTGTTGTGAGAGGACCTTCTGTCTATGTGTTGCTTTTATTGGTTAATGAATAAATAAACTGGCTTAGCCTGATAAAGTAGTACAGAGCTAGGAGGGGAAAACTAAACTGAATGCTGGCAGAGAAGCGAGGAGTCAGGAGAGAAGCCATGTAGCCCTTTCAGAGGCAGACGCTGGAACTTTAGCCAGCAAGCCACAGCCACATGGCAAAACACAGATTAATATAAATGGACTAAATTAATATATAAGAGTTAGCCAATAAGAAGCTAGAGCTAATGGGCCAATCAGTGATTTAATCAATACAGTTTCTGTGTGATTATTTTGTGGTTGAGCAGCTGGAACCAACAAGCAACATCCCGCCAACAGTTTTCCAGAATTTTACATATAGAGTTCTTGTTGTTTTGTTATAGGATTGAATTTTTTCATCATTCATATGTCCTAATTGTTCACCGAATTTAATTATCTTTGGGTCAGATATGAATATCTACTAAATGTATATTTTTATTATGGGAAAACAGAATTTCAAAACATTCCACTACTTTCCAAAAGTAATAAAGCAGATCCAGTACTCCAATACTAAGTAATAAGACTGTTCTTTGAAGTTTCTTTAACTGTGTCTTTCTACTGTTATTGGACAAAGAAAGCACAATTGATTTAATCAGCTTTCTTTTTCCTGCCCACAAGTTGAACACTTTCCAGGATTTAATTTAACAAGAAACATATTTGTAGCCTGTTAGAAGACTGTACTGACACAAACACTGTCATGTACTTTCCATACTATAATTCTTGAGACTGTCTGAAAGTAGTGTGTGTGTGTGTGTTTAAATATAAACAATTTAAGTTTACATGATTGTTTATACTATTTGAATAAGTACTATGCCATATAATTTTAAGAATGTTCTTTTACACTTTTGTAATACTGTCTTTAGATAAGAGAGATTGTGTGTAGATTTTTGTTCAGGGCAAGGCAAGATGTGTTGTGACAGAGTAACCATCTATATGTACTTCTTCAGTGCCATATCCTGTCTCTTCCATCACTGTAAATTATAGACCCTTATATAATACATTCTACTGGCATGGGCTCTAGCAGTCAGTTCTG
>PVIU01017623.1:15000-42129 GCA_004026605.1 Ondatra zibethicus
TTATAAGCATAGACAACATTTCCGTATAATGAGGGAGAAAGTATACAGTAACATGTGGCTATCAAATGCTGGAACAGTTAACTACAAAAGAGCAAGGTGTATCCCCTATTTAAGTGCACTTAATTGATACTGTTTCTTGTTAGGGAAGGAACTTTGTTACTTTCTTTGCTAGTAAGGCACCTAAGTAGGAAACTAGGTGACCTTTCATAAGATCTTCCTGACTACTCAGTTCCTGGCATTGGTGTATATAGGTCACTAAGTAGGTAGGAAATTAAAAACAATGTCTGTCTCTCTCATCTGAAGATTTATTTTTAGGCTAGGTAATGAGCAGACATGAGGGTGTTTTATAAACTGTGAAGCAGTGGTTAGCAACGTTCCTAATGCTGTGACCTTAAGAGAGTTGCTCAGGTCATGGTGACCCAAGCCATGAAAATTATTTTCATTGCTACTTTAGAACTGTAATTTTACTACTGTTCTGAAATATAATGTAAACATCCGTGTTTTCCGATGGTTTTAGGTAACCCATATGAAAGGGTCATTTGACCTTCAAGGTGAGAACCACTGCTATGAAGGCTGAATAACAATCCTTATCCTTTGGGTGAATCTAATAAGCAAATAATATATAAAATTCTTCACACCCTTTGCTTTCGTCTTAAGAACAATTGTTTATAAAGCAAGTGATATATTCTCCTGCTACTTTTCTTTAGTCATTCAAGAAATATTTAGCATATACTAAATATTAAATTATATAGAATATCATACAACACATATAATTATATAATTGGCAAATCATCAGTATCATTAAGAAGTTTGTAGTTACAAAACACAATGCTCTGAAGCAAACATTAAAAGTTAAAGAGAATGAGAGTAATGAAAGGGCAGTTTCATATATAGGAAATGTTAAATTAATATATATTTTAACACTAATATTTATTTGGTAATAGGTTGAATAAAACTCTTAATTGAAAAAAAAAACATCAAAATCTATTGTTAAATCCAGAGGAATGGCAAATACTCTGGCCAGACAAATTCAAAAGTTCTAAATCCACTGCCTTTATTTAAAGATTGGAATTTCACACAAAATTCTTAGTTGCAGCTTTCTAAAACTTCCGGTCCAACAACAGCAATGGGTCTATTTCCTACCAAAACCATAATCAATTGTAGCTGGACTCATGTCACTATGGATAGGGTGTATGCTCTCTCTCTCTTCACTGATTTGTGTCAACTGCCCCAGTGCTTGTAAGGATATGAGTTCTCAAGTCTCAGTGAGTAAGAGTGATTCTTGTCTAACATCTATTTAAGATTTTACCTTCCTTTCCTCTTCCTTACTACCAAATTTTTACTGCTGGGATAGCCCATCCTTGTTTTATGAGTTCTTCCTTATATTGATTTGATATAATTCTCCTTGTTTTTTCCAGGTATTTATCCTAAAAATACTTAATCACATAATTATCTATTTTTTTCAAATTGTTAATATTTATCATTCTGATAGTTTATTTTACTAACTTGATTGTACTATGACTATTTAGGAGAAGGGTGATGTTTACCTGTGAATGTAAGAGAATTAAATGAGACAGAAAATTCATCCTGAACATGAGTAATGCCATTCCTTTGGCTAGGACCATGGAAAGTAGAAGGGAGAATGAGAAAGCCAGTGGAGCTCAGGGATCCTCCTTTCCTCCACTTTTGGACCTGCTGTGACATGTACTGTTCAGGTCCATCACAGCCGCCCTACCACGATGGACTGAACCCAGTGAAACTATGAGCCAAGGTAAATCTTTCCTCTCTCAAGTCTCTGATGCCAGGCATTTGGTGTCAGAAAGAAAACAACTAATGCAACCATATATCATTGTTGCAATGCTATTCGCCTTTCAGGATTTCATTACAATCTGAGCAGCCACAGAGTTGCAATTACCTACAGACCACTTCTAGATCTTTTTCTTTTTGTTTCAACTGTTCAAAGACAAACTATGTATAGTGTGAGTGCATTCATTGTCATTGAGAAAAACCCCTTGCACTCTGTTCCATTGCGTGGTAACCATATGACAGGATTGAAATCTTCCTGAGGGCCTCACAGGACTTTATACTTGCTCCATTCAGCAGCTACCTAACTGCCTCGAATATTTCAGATCTGTCATTCTTATTTACATGTTAAATACAATGGGCTCCTAGTTCCCTTGTCATCAGTCAATGCCTGCTATATCTTTGTTCTGATGCTGGAAGTTTTCTCTAAAAAGTGGGTGTTTGTTATGATTTCTGTCTAATTTTGAAACGTCATTAGTTTGCCATTATATTTAAGCTGAATTTCAAACTATTTAGCTCGTCTCTCAGAATCTGTTTCTACCTATTCACTTACTACTACAACTCAACTTCTCTTTGGAACAGTAAGACAGATAATAGAGGACACAATATACTCTGAACTCCAGTATCTGCCACAGGCACTGCTTATTGTTTGGCATTCAAGAAAAATTAATTGAATAAATCATTAAGTTGTTCATTCTACATTAAGACATCCAAGTTTTCATAAATTCTAAGTCATTCACTTCTCTATTTCTGACAAACCAGCTCTTTGTCAGCATTATATTTTAATCAAGGTGTGTTATGATCAGAAAGAGATGGATAGGAAATACAGCTCTATGCTGAGAATCTATGAACCTTAAAGTCCAATAGAGCAGACTTTATGTCTCATTCCATTTGAATGTTACCTATATGATTATGAACGTTTTACTGGTCTCACTAGCTCTTTATTCCTCATGTGAAAATATGAGTAATAATATTTGAATGAAAGATCCTTTTTATATTGAATGAGACATTTTAAGAGTTCTGGCACATGTCCAATAAATATTTAACTTTTTGCATTACGTTTATATTCAAGCATGCATTGTGCCATTATAATATGTAGTAATTATTCTAAATCATCCCTCAGAAATTTATTTATAGCTCTAATTCTTTTAAATAACTTATAAGTGAGTTTAAACTTATAAGACACAAACTCTAAAGTATTAGTATGTTTGGGTTAAATGCTGAAATAGGAAGCATACTTAATATTTTTCAACTAATGTTGAAAATAGCTATGGTCACAGTTAGTTTGCTCATCCAAGATATGATCCAAAAATAAAGCTTATTCTGATCTCTGTGAACTATATGTGATAATCCCAATGAACAGGGTGATTATATATGGATTCTGACTTATGAAATTGTATCTGGTTCTTATTGGATTGGTGGGATCATATTTGATTGTTCTTTTGTATAAGCTCTCTTACTTGGATTTTACCCTGTACCTGAACTATCTGAATGTTCGGTGTAACTGAGAAAACAGAAAATGTAGATAATATAGTTTGCATTTTTTTGACTGACATGTAACAAGAAAAAAACTATGTCTGATGATTGTTTGTCTCCAATGGAGATCAGATGGTTCCATAGGGCCAAATTGTGGCTCTCAGTGGCCTGAGCACAACAGACTCAAGCTGCTTTTCTTTTTCAATATTTGTAATACATGGAGACATGCAGCAGTTATTGTAAATGATATCCCAAGGGTTGACATTAGAAAAATAGATAAAAAGATGAAATCACCAGTTATTTGGAATCAGGTTAGAAAAATAATCAAGATACACAATAGAACAAGTCCCTGGGAGATATCGAATCATCACTGATGGATAATCTGGCCCAAAACCCTTCAATGTCTTCACATACACTTTTGTTCACTGTATATCTTCAAATCTCAACCTGAAACCTTTTTTGAATATCTTAATAAAGGTAATGAGTGGTTTGTTGAGAAAAAATGTTTACATCAAACCATTTCTCCAACTTTTATCAAAGGAACTATACAAAAACATTCATTGACCTTTCAAGAAATAAATAAGATGAACTATTTAGGGCAAGCTCGCATATTATAAAATATGAAAGAGATAATGTTTGCAATAATGTTAATAATGCCTACACTGCATCAACTCTCATGTGTTATAACTGAACTGATATATGACAAAGCCTGTGTATGTAGTCTCTATTAGCTAACAGTGGCTCTGCAATTATTAACTTTGTTTTCCTGATAAGAACAATAAAGATGGAGACAAATTATTCTAACTGAGGTTTCTTTAACACTGATTATTGTTTTAAAAATTATTTCTTACTATATTTGCGTGTGCGTGCTCATGTCTATATGTATACTATGTTCGTGTTTGGTTCCTACATGGTCTAGAAGAGGGTGTTGGATCCTCTGTAACTAAACTTACAGCAAGTTGTGAGCTGCAGTGTGAGTACAAGTCCCCTACGAGAATAGTAATGCTCTTAGTGAGCCATCTTTCTTGCTCCAAAATTCACTATCTTTTTATTCATAAACACTATCATGAGGAATCATAAGGAATATATTAGATATTTCACCTGCATATTGTCCTAGAACATGTATTTTTGGTTGAGATTCCTTTTATTTTCAAGTACCTAGGGTTGCAGCTCAAAGAAGAGATTGAGCGCCCTGGAAATCCATAGACATTCAAAAATATCTTTTACTGTATTATTTCAGCTACTGGTCTTAAATTATTGTTTATTGTTTAAAGTGTAACATTTTCTACAAGTTTAGATACCATGTAGGATCCTTTACAATTTAATAGTTATGTCTGGACATCTCTATTGAAAAGGCAGTTCCAGCATTTACAAGGCTTTCCCTAGGACGCCCTTAACAACTGAAGCATGCTTTCTTTTCCTTTTCTTATAACAATGAGCTTCCATGTTCTCAGAACTAATACTGAGATTACTCAGTGGAGAGGTTAGGAAAAGATGGCAAGGGTGTGGCTCACTGAACTGTGGCCTAGCACACTTTCACAAAAGAGCAGCACTAACAGCTAAAGTGTAGTTCATCAGCAGACTGATTGACTAGTAAGCAGAAGCCCTGAAATACCCCAGCACTTGATGTCATCCTCCCCCACAGCTTTTTAAATATGCTGTATACAATGAGCACTTGCCTAATATTACACATTAATTTCATATACTTAAATTTTTTACTAACATTTTTTATTAACATTAGTGGATAACATTTGGTAACTGGTTCTCTCTTCCACAGCATGTTTCAGGGAGTAAGCTCAGATAATCAGGCCTGTGCTACAAGTGACTTTACCACCTGAGCCAGTTTTCCTGCTGCTCTTAATTATTTACATTCATTTGATAAAATGAGAAGGTAACGTGTTAAATATGGCTATTCTATTTGGTCATGGGAAATGACAGAGACTTGGTCATGGCAGAATACAATGATATTTCTACTACTAGCTTATGTGATATTTAGATAGATCTTGGCTTCTGTTTTAGACCTCTCTCTCCCTATCCTGAGCTGGAATTGAGACATAGGAAGCCTGTCAGGCCTATCAGGACAAGGCTCTTGACTGACACTGTGGATGAATAATCTTTACAGTCTAAGTTGTGGTTAGAATTCTTAACACTCTTCTTGTTTATTGATTCTTTGTATCAATGATGCCATGTGCGGCTCTAAAAGGTTACTGCTTCTCTGAGTATCACCCTAACTTATGCCATTTCTGAAAATCATAGATCCCAATACTAATGATAAGCCTTTAATTTTAAGAGAAACAGTAGTTCTTCTAAGTTAATTTTTTAACAGAAAAGTGTGTCTTCACTTTTATACTTTCATAACACATCTCTCAAATACAAGCTTAGCGACCCTATATTTTATTTTATTTTAAATTTTTATTGATTCTTTGAGAATTTCATATCATGCACTCCAAGCCCATGTACTTCTTTGTTCTGCCATGTCTGTTCTCCAACTCCAAGCCCATGTACTTTTGTTCTGCCATGTCTTTTCTCCAACTCCAAGCCCATGTACTTCTTTGTTCTGCCATGTCTGTTCTCCAACTCCAAGCCCATGTACTTCTTTGTTCTGCCATGCCTGTTCTCCAACTTGTAGCCTCTCCTCCAAAAGAAAAGTTTAAAAGAAACCACTTTGCTCTGCCATCTTTCCCACCTGTCCATCATTTATTTGTTTACCTTAAAAACATTGGGGGCTGGGGTGTGTCACACAGTGTATCCTTTTGCTCAAACAAAACATGAACATTTACTTGTATATGTTCATTGCAATAAGATGTTAGTCTCTGGCTTCTGCTATACCATCAATACTCGATCCTCACCATGATGCCTCATGCGTATTCAGAGGCTGCTTGTTCATTTCCCCATCACCCAGACCTTAAATAATCACACAGAAAATATATTAATTGCAATACTGTTTGGCCAATAGCTTAGGCATATTTCTAGCTAGCTCTTACATCTTAAATTGACCCATTTCTATTATTTTATATTTTACCACAAGGCTCGTAGTTTACTGGCAAGTTTCTGGCATGTCTGTCTCCTGCAGCGGCTACGTGGTGACTCTCTGACTCTGCCTTCTTTCTCCCAGCAATCAGTTTAGTTTTCCCTGCCTAACTCTATTCTTCCCTGTCTCAGGCCAAAGCAACTTCTTTATTAACCAATTGTATTCACAGCATACAGAGGAGAATCCCACATCACTTTCCCTTTAGTGTCTAAATGAAAAGGAAGGTTTTAACTTTAACATATAAAATTACATATAACAAAAGAGGTAACAAGCAAGGATTATAGTTACAATATTTATATCTACTTTATCTTTTATCATAACTAAGGAAAACTATAACTATAGCTATCTATTCTTCAACTCCAGCAAAGACTACAGAAGGATATTATATTACCTAAGTTAACAGAGAGTGCATTGCAAGCAACTTCCTAAATCCTAGAATTGGCAAAGACATCTTACTGCCTGGACAGTCACCCAAAGCTCTTCTGTAACATTGGGACACCCATCCTCATCCTACAGATCCATAGTATCTCCCACACTTTTTACATGAAGCAGGAAATCTCAAAGACAGTCCCACCTATATTAGCAGTTTGACAGTCACTTTCTTATGTGTCCTGCAGAATGTGTCTGGAAGACTCTTTCATGAAGCAGGGACCCTGAAGGTACCTTCTTTAGTCAACTTCAGCAGTCATTTTTCTGTGGTTCCTGCATGTCTAGTTCATACAACGTAACATCAGCAGTCCAGGCAAGAGCAGTGTCTTGCCCAAATGACAAACCAACTCCATAAGGACCCTCCTCAATGCCCATCATCCTCTTGAATTAGATTGGTGCTGCCAGGAACAGATGAGTCTCATTGTCATGAAAAGTCTTAAGTTCTTAAAAAAATTTAAATGCCATATTCTGTTAGTCTTTGAAAGGTTTGAATATTTCCTGTCTATCTGAAATATATCTCTGTGCATCTAAAAAACCTAACTAACATTATTTCAAGCTTGACTATTATTGATGATTATATATTAACCTGTATTTCTTAATTATACATTACATTTTGGGGGGGGTTGTTTTTATTTTTGTTTTGAGACAAGGTTTCTCTGTAGCTTTGGGGCCTGTCCTGGAATTAGCTCTTGTAGACCAGGCTGGCTTCAAACTCATAGAAATCTGCCTTCCTTTGCCTCCCGAGTGCTGGGATTAAAGACATGTGCCAACACCACCCGGCTATGTAAATTACACTTTTAAATGAGCTGCACAAAAACAATACCTTAATCAAGAGCAGAAATATAATAAAACAAAATTGACCTCAAATTTGCATCAATAGACCAAGATCCATATCAATTCAATGTATTCATATCTATAGCATATCCTCCTTTAAATGTAAACAAACATTTATAAACAATATTTGGGAATTTAGGTGTAGTTCTCTCCAAACTGCTTACTGCTTTTTGTTGGGTGAAGTAGTTTTTGGGTGTTCATGGAGAGTTTTTGGGTCATTTTGGTCCATTAAACCACATTAGCCTGGATGGAATCCGCAGGTTCTCATCCTTTGTGGAAACAAAAGCAGAACCTGTTTACCAAAGCAACATATCCTTAGACCCAAATTTTGAAGTCAAGATACCTTTAAAGTATGTGTGTGTGTGTGTATGTTTAGTTTAGCAGCCCTCAGAATCAAATATCTCTCTGCAGTCAAAAAAATCAAAGAAAACACAAATATATATGTTTAGTTTAGCAGCCCCCAGAATCAAATATCTCTCTGCAGTCAAAAAATTCAAAGAAAACACAAATATATATATACAAACATACATACAAACCATACTCTGTGTATTTTCCATCTTTACATGGCTTATTTTTCTTCACTTTTTTGATTTGTGACTGTCTGCACTCTGTCTCTTTGAAGACTTTGTTTTATTTTTTTCTATATTCTTTTTCTTCTTCCTCTTAAGCCCATGTACATTTATCGAAAACAGTGACCTATTTAGAGGTCTTTTCCATCTTAATTTGTTTTTATTGTGTATCTGTAATCCTTTTCTGACCAGGATGGTTTCTTCAAATGCCAAGCAGGTGTGGCTAGGACCAACTCCTGTCCTGCCTGTTGGCTCCACCGAGTCCAACATGGTAAAGGCATGATTGCTGCCTCTGAGAGCTATGCGTGCTGCCCCAGCTCCAGGGTCACAATGGATCTATGTCACCATTAAGTGGCTAGTAGCATGCTGCTCACAAATCCTTTCAAGTGCTTGGCCTCCTGAAAGAGTCAGAGTTCATGCTGCCAGCATGAACCAGGAAGCTGCCATTTCTGCCCTTTCTTATGCTCACTCAGTAAGCCTTCTCTTAAAGGAGCCGTAATGCTCCTGCTCACTGCCAGCAAGCAGAACCCGTCAAAAAACATGCCAGCTACCAAGAAGCCCTGCTTAACTCTGTTCTTTTACGTCTAGAGTTTCTTTACAAGCTTCCTCGGGTTTTATGTGGATGTAGTCAGCACATGTTAGTGCGACGTTCTGTTGGCAGAGGCTGCTTGTTTGTTTCCCCACCGCCCGTACCTAATATAATCACCCAGAAAGTATATTAATTGCAATACTGTTTGGCCAATAGCTTAAGCGTATTTCTAGCTAACTCTTACATCTTAAATTAACCAATTTATATTATTTTATATTTTACAATGCAGCTTATGGTATATCCTCAAGGTTCTGGCGCTTCTATCTCCTGCAGCAGGCTACGTGGCAACTCTCTGACTTCACCTTCTTTCTCCCAGCATTCAGTTTAGGTGTCTCCCACCCCCCATGCCTAGCTCTATTCTACCCTGCTGCAGGCCAAAGCAGTTTCTTTATTAACCAATGGTATTCACAGCATACAGAGGGGAATCCCACATCACTCGTGTATTTTTTGTTGTCTTGAGTCATGGAGAGCCTATGGATGTAGTTCAGCAGGACTGGTCATTTTACATGTTCCAGCTGGTATAGATGGGATGGATGTTGAGTGGGCCAACTAAAAGCACTGATGTGTGCCTGGGTGGTAGCTGGGTTAGCAAGCCTAAACCTCCACTGGGACACCACCCCCAGGAGAGGTGGGGGTTACTCTTCTTCTCACTCACCACTGGGACAAGCTGTCAGGTGACTGCTGGCTGGCTAACACAGGGCAGGCAGGCTCTCCCAGGTCCAGCATGGAGTGGGGACAGCTCAGCACAGCCTCTGAAATTAGCATAGCCTCAGGTGGCAGCCATAAAGCTTCAGGGTCTTATTGATCCTAGGGGTCAGTGCTACTACCTGCTGTCATGGTGACATTCCAGCACATGCCATAGCTGAGGACCTACTGTGTGTGGTCTGTGGGTCTGTGGACCTACTGGAACCGAACTGTGTTGATGTAAGTGGCTCATGTTACCATCAGAAATAATCAGTTTTCTATTTCAATATTTCTATTTCAATACATACTCATATATGTAGCATAATACCTACCATTCTTTCTTGAAATAATTCAATATAATTATTGGTTCAAAACATTACTCTTCCAAAATACACTATGACTTCTGAATTACATGTAAAGTGTTATAAGTAGAGAAGTATAGTATTTATATGTTATGGTTAAAAAGCCTTAATAATATCAGTTTGTATGAATTTCATAGAAGGATACCCTTGTGGACCCAGGTAAGCTTTTATTGTTGTTGTTCCAAATTTAATTCTTACAGCTTTTTAATTAAACTGACCATATTTCATCAGAAAGTATCTAGTAATGCCCCAAAATCTTATTAAATGCCCCATTGTTCTCTCTTACAGCATCACACACTTCCATTAATCATTAATGATTACAACTGCAGTTCCCTGTGAACTTTGTTTTGAATTGACTAATAAATGTCTCTAATTTGACTTATTTGACTGGGTTCTTGAGGACCCAGGAAATCATGGCTTTTGTTCCTAATTGTGTCCTTAGTACCAATGCTAATGCTGCATATTCCAGTTTGAAGAAATGTGTCAAATAAATGTAATTGTATTAGTTTCTTTCTTTACAAACTTCCAGATCACAAATGTTAAAGAATAGTCAGTCTTAGCAAATTAAGCATATTCCTTTCATGCCTAAATAATGTTTCTGTATTTCTGCCAAAAACATGATGAAAGTGTAGAAACTAATTAAAAGTCCTAAGGCTTTGTGACATCTCTATTTCTTATTTTTTTATATTCAGACAACTATCTATTTTTAAAAGAACTTTGCATTGTATAAAATTTCACTCGGAATTTCAACAAAAACTAAAAATTGATGAAGGAAGTATCATTGTGTGCCACCACTTGAACAAAACCATGTGTTCACCAGTTGACTTTTTAGAACAATTAAGGGAAGCATAGAGGTAGTTTTCTTTATATTTAGTTTTTAAAATCTTATAAATTTATATTTTAAAAAGTATATATTATGCTATCTAGATATATAGGTTATATCTGAAAAAAATGGGAGCTTTCTGGTTCTCGTCCTTCCCAGTCCTCTGCTCCTACTCTTTCCTCCATGTACTTACCCCTTCCTAACTGCATTTACCTATAGCAATATTACTGAAATGAAACACAGTCTGTTTCCCCAAGGAGAAACTAGAAGAAAGCATATGCTGTTGTTAGCACAGTACAAATTAGTATTTATGATTCAAAAACCCAAATGTACTCAGAGGAGCTGAAGACAAGACTTTCATTGATCAAATCCATCAATGTATCAATTTAGTTTAGGTCCATACCTTTCACAATACTAGAGTAACTCCTTTCTGTAACAGAGTACCAATGACAACACAGGAAAAAAAATTACAGTGGGGTAAACTGTAATCCACATTAGACCTCAGATTCTAGACACAGTTTGAACCTCAGTCCTTCATTGAAACATACACATATTTCCCAAGTAATAATATCAATCTGCCATTAATTTTTGGATTTGAGAAAGTACAAATACATCAGAAATAGATGGGTAGATCTTACTCTGCCACCAATGCTAGCAATTTCCTTCTTCATCTAGTCATCACTTGGTTATTTTTAATTACAAAAGACAACCAATCAAAAAGACATGTAAGAAGATGTTTGATCATCTAATATAACAGACAAATGACCAACGCTATGAAGTGATGGACTGAAAATCCTTTAAGTCTTCAGAAACTGGAGTTGAGTTAGTCATGTGAAATTTTCCATTCTAGAACTCTATGGTCATATTGGGAATTTAGGACTGTATTTGTTACTTAATGTGAATTAGCTGCATCTAACCCCATCATAACATTTTCCTTAAAACAGAACCAAAATTTATAGCTTGGCATAGTTCTAGTAGCAAACAAAGCTTTGAACTGAATGTGGACAGATACAGTCCCCTGGGGCCCGGATTGGCAGGGAACTTCAGTCATGTTGGTCCAGTTTTCATGAACTGAATGTGGACAGATATAGTCCCCTGGGGCCCGGATTGGCAGGGAATTTCAGTCATGTTGGTCCAGTTTTCACAGTGTTTCCTTAGTCTTTCTAAGTGGATGAGGGTTTCCTTAATTGGAATAGGCCTTGTCATATAAAGCTTATATTCACTCTATTTACTATCGATTTCTAAATGTCTGACCACTCACAGTTTTTGAAAACATGGGTTAACCTTCTTGCCTGAAGGAAAATTGCAATTGGGGAATGGCATTTCTATTTGTTAAAGTAACATGACCAAGGAATCTGGCCTGAAATGCTAACCTTTGGCCCTTAGGAATATGCTTCAGATTTATAACATAAAATTTGTTTGTAAAGAAGCCATAGTTTTATATTTTAAGGGACAAACTATTGGAGGGGATCAAGGAGAGAGAGAGAGAGAGAGAGAGAGAGAGAGAGAGAGAGAGAGAGAGAAATTGTTCTTCCATTCTTTTAAGAATCTTTTGAATTCTTTTCCCCACAGACTATGCAAATGCAAATGTTATAAAGGTCATTTGTACTCCCCATATTTTCAGGTGTTTAAAGTGATAATCTTTTACTAGTGATACTCACTCCTGTACTTCAGTCAATTACAGAAAATGTCAGTATTTTATTGCACTCTCTGATATTTAATGCAGTCAGTGATCCAGTAAGGGCTCTGACCTTACATAATAGTTATCATTTCAGCAGCTCTATCCAATTTGGTCATAATTGCTGGACAGATAGTTTGCAAATAGGGAGTCCCTTGCCGGGACTGGAGCTTAATCTTCTATGAAGCAGCCCTGTCTAGTCCAGGGCTCACTCTCTCATCACCCATCTTTTGTTTCAACACAGAAGGGAAGTCTGTAAAATGTTGTTACCCACTGAGAGAAAAAACAGAAAAAGGAGAAAAAAGCTTCTTTTGAATCCATCCTTATACAATGTCCACAGAAATCCCAGTGCACTCTGATATATCTTTCTTTGTGACTGAAGCTTCTACATGTATCCTATTTTCTCTAATTTAAAGGTTCTATGCCTATTTATTGTGTTAATGCAAAATGAAGGCCTTGTAGGCTGGCTGAAATGTAGCCACTGAAAACTATTTTTTCTTTTCTGTTTTGTTTCCCTACATAATATTTTTATTAATTATTTGAGAATTTCATAACACATGCCATCACTCTCACTTCCCATTTCTTGAGGTCCACCCTCCCACCCTTGCTCCCTTCCCCAAAAAACAAAAACAAACCAAGAACAAAAAAACACCAAATCCAATTTGTATTGCCCTATACTCCTCGGAGCATGGCCAACTCTCAGGGGAAGCCCCTTAAAGAGAACTTAGACCTTCCCATTCCCTAGCCAGAAGCCATCAGAAACTTATTTCTTAGACAGTTATTACTCCAGGTTCTGAGCTGCCCGCTCTCACTTCTGTTCACCATCCCTGCACTGCACCTCACGCACAACCATCTCCTTCTATTCAAACCCTTAGGTGCTTTTCTCTGTACTTGAAACTTCATTCTTCATTTCAGTTTTTAGATGGAATCACTTGAATGGTCTCCATTTCAGATGTGAGGACATGGTCCTTTCTAGAACAGCACTGCTTTGCTCTCTCAGGGATGAAAGAATGACCAGGCCTGTTTCTACTCATTAGCCTACAAGGCAGTAAGATCCAAACAAGGCTGTACTTTGTAATTCCTGAGAAATGGTGAAACAATATTGACTTCAGTTCCAGCACCTAGAAAGTTCCAGAGCTCTGTGAGATGAGGCCTACTCATCAGTGCTATTTAGATGTTCTGAGATAAGACAAACTCACAACAAAGCTCTACTCTGACCTTTAGGAAACCTCTCATCATTTTCATTGTCCACTCTTTAACCAGTGACTAGATGCAGCCTGGCAGATGTCAGCATCAGTGGGATAGGAGTGTTTGAATTGCTGGCATTCTAGTACCCGTCGCTTGCCAAAATATTACACAAAGAGGACAGAAATACTCTCAACAACTCTGTCAAAGCTTAAATGAAAAAGACACTGAAAGTGTAATAGCTCTTCTGAACTTCAAAGCCAAATCCCAGTTTCCCTTTCCTGTAACAGAAAAAAAAAATCATCTAGTCTTGTACTACAAAGAAGCCTTTACCACGATCTGCTTCATATTTAGAAATGTGACTGAAAGCACTCTCGGTCTTTATATCTCTCTGTCTCTCTGTCTCTCCCTCTCTCTCTGTGTGAGTGCATGTGTGTGTGTGCGTGTGTGAGAGAGAGAGAAAGAGCTCCTTTGTGCAATATGAGTATAACAATGGATCACTAAGGTCAGAAGTGAGTATGGCAAGCATGTAGTTATTCATGCTTATACAAAAAAATGCCAAGTTTTATGTTGAATTGTATCAAACCTTTCTTTACTTTTTCTCAAAATTAATTTTATTTCTTCACTATTATCTATATTTTAGTGTATTTTAAAAATTGGCATATTTGGTATATAATAGGACCCAAAATTGTGGTGACATGGGCAAAGCACTTCTTTGTAAAAATCTAAGTAGGATGCAAAAACCCTCAATAATCAAAATTTTACTATTTGACATCATATTTCTCAAAATAAAATGTAATACCAAAATCTACCATGAACAAAATATATTTTTCTTTTTCATATTAAAATATAAGTGTATCATTTCCTTTCATCCCCTTTCCTTTATCCAACCCTTCTCACTTTACCCTATACCCTAACTCCTTTATTTAATTATCATAGTTACACACATGCACACACACATACACACACCCACCTATGTATGCCTAAATATATAAATGCAACTGATTGAGTCTGTTTAGTGATATACATACATGCATACATACATGAGGTCAGGACTGATACAGACAACCAATTAGAGGGCTCATGCCTTGGAGAAGATTGCTTCCCCTGATCTCAGCATCTTTTAATTGTCTACACTTCATTGTCTTGGGGGGGGCAGTGAGACTCCCACTTCTGTGGTAGCATGTCTACTGGAGTTGTCATTTTTAGCATCTTGCTTAGGCAGCCAGAAAGTTGACATACCTGGGGTGAAAATTCCCTGTCCTTTCTAGGAGACATCATCTCACAGGTGATCTCCTGGTCCTCTGGTTCTTATAGTCTGTCTGACCCATCTTTCATAGTGTTCCCTGTGAATGATAGCCACTGTTGAAAGCCACTTCAGATTCTACATCAAAAGGAAAAGATACCTCCTGAGCTATAGGTTTTTATCTATTTTATGGATATCCAGAGTGTTATAGATGGTGCAAATATTTGAATAGCATCAGGTCTTCTTTGTAACAAAGCAGTTCATTTTAATTTTACATCAGGTGAAGCTAGCTGACTGTCACTTAGTCAAGAAAGTATTTCCACCTGCCAGCTTTCTCTGCTGAATGAAAAACACAAAGGAGTAGATGTTAGAAATACGACTGATGAATTTACCACCACACAAACAAACCCCACACTTTTCAGAAAGAACTGTACACCTGATAACTATCTAGTCAATTCACAATGTAACCTCACACAAGTAAATGTGACATTATCATAACAAATTAAAATTCAATGCAAAAATTACAAGAAAAGTAAAGACAACTACTATATATTAAAAGTGAATATTTGACATTTACACTGTTTTACATGTTAGATAATATGGTAAACATAAATATGCAACTATGTTCAAAATGGAAGCACAGTAGAGTGGATCATAACTCTAAGACTAACACACTGGTATTAGTTTAAGATACAACGTAATCCAATGAGAGGGTTTTAATGGTACAGCGAACAGTCTATCTATGATGCCTGCTTATCATCTCTGAGAAGTTTGCAACAGTGCAGCAATTTCAAAGGCTGTACTTCTAGAAGCTACTCTTTAATAGCAAACAAAAGGAAATAAATAGAAACTTAGGAAACCATAAAAATTTACATCCTGAATTTGGCAGTCAATTCTTCTTAGAATGTCTGAAAAAAAAAAAGGTAGAAAACCACACATCTGTAATTAGAAATTTAATGAGGAAATAGACCAGCCTTCAGTGCATGATATCTACTGTGCTAGAATGCCTGGTATATTTTATGAACTGGAACAAGACTATGTTTATAAAGGTTAATAATTAAAGAGTCTCCAATCATTCTGGTTGTTGTTATCAATAATAGTTGGTAATATGTAATTTTTTCAAACTGAAAACAAAGCAGAATGCAATGTGGGAATAAAAAGTTCATACTACATGCTAAATCATCACACATTTCATATAGCTGTTCATAATAAATGTCCTGCTCCCTTTGGGACTCTGGTAACTAGACAACCACAAAATGAAAACAGAAAAAACAGAAATTGCTGTGGAAAAGTTAATCATCCTAATTTGATTGCACAGGTTCATCTCCAATAGGAAATGGGTACAGACTGTTTCATTGCCCTAGAAAGAGTTTGTGATAACCCAAAATTATATCTTAAAAGAAGATATAACACTATAAATGGAATTCACAGCAACTCAGTAAGCTGCAAATTATAGTGAATAATGGATGAACCCAGGCCGGTTCCATAGATGTTCTCAGTGAGAGGACACCTTACAGACTTCAAAGACCTCACGGCTATCAAATTTTCTATTGTTCTTATAATTTTAATGTAGACGTGTTTGTTTATTTTTACCAAACGATTTATACTTCTGAATCATGCCTAAAACTTAAAAGTAAACTGCTTTTTCCTGGGAGTTTGTAATGCATTAAAAACTAAGCCATTGAGAGCCAAGGGCACAAGCAGAAGCCAGCCACTAGGTTGCCTTCTCACTTTGAGGATTGATTTCACTAGTGTTAACAGGATTGGTAAAGCAAGTAAAAACATTTGCTATCTCCATTCCCACGGTTTGTCCTTGAAGGTCTGTTAATGCTCTTTTGTAGCCCTCAGGTATTCCACAGACATGAGAGGAGTGCTCCCCATTATCTCTATAGCCTCCAGAACTGTACACAATAACACCCTCATCAAACTCAAAGCATCAGCAAACTTGTTAAATCCTTTGGAAAATACATTGCTTTACAGAGCCAGGGAGTCACACCACCCAAGGTCAGTGCGGTACTGCTTGCTGGTTTATTTAAGCGATGGGAGAGTTTAGCAAAAGATACTAGACTAGCATTGCAGCAAGAAAAACTGGAAATATTTGGCAAGAGTTTGAGAGTTAAGACCAAGTTACTTTAGCCCAAGATAATCTGAAATCAAAAGGACAGGACTGAATTTCTGTGACTAGACTCAAAGCAAGAATTTGGAATGCAAAGGGTTGCAGAGTAAATTGATGTTGTCTATGCTACTTTGATGTGAATCCCTCCACCTGAATTATCAGAGTTCTACAAATGTCTACCTTGGCTATCTATATATGGCAGTGCCTTTTGTTTAAAGTCAGTTTGTCTCCAGCAGGCCAATGTTACATGTGTGCTTATACAACCACTGACAAAATTAAACACCAGCTTATTGTAACTAATTAAATTTAGTTCTATTTGATTATCCATTAATTTAACTGTTTACCAGAGTAACAATGCATTCTATTCATTTGTAAACATAGACATTTAGAATTCTGGATCTAAACATGTTGCATGCTAACTAGATAATTTATCTCTTTTTATTACATAATCACACACTTGTAAGTTTTTCCCCCTCTGCCTGCTCAGCCAAGATTGTACTACAATAATGATTCTGCCCTGTCCGTACAGCAGAACCTAAAGTTTGAACCCTTAGATTAGCCTTTCAAGCTCTTCAGAATTTCTGTAAGCTGGAGGTTTCAGCTTTATTTCTTATTACCCATATCTTCTATTGTAGCAGAACTAGACTCTCCAACCATATGGTAATACAAAAATCTCTGCCTTTTGCCATCCTTTTGCTTTCTGCTTGTTTCAAGTACATTTCCCTCAATCTTTGTGTGCTTGTTGAATATTATGCTATGTAAATTATACTGCTCATATTTGTCACACATGTTTGCATACATATCACACATAAATCATACAACAGGACCTAGGAATTAAACATTCAGGAGAGGTGTCCATGGGAGATAAAATGGTTCTAAGGATTCCAAAGAGGTATCAAAGCTTTGAAAGCTTAAGCAAAGGGCTGTAGGAACTAGATCTTTGAAGGAGGATTATTATTTAAAGAGGACACTTTTACTTCTTAATATCTATAGAACATATTACAAAATAATCATGAATATTGTGTATGTGTCTAAGAAGAAATCATTAGAATCTTCTGCCCATATCATTTATATTAAATATTAACCAAGTTATTAATAATTAATACTAATTTAAAATCATAAAACCTCCAAATATAAAAGTTTAAAAATCTAAATATTTGACTTTAAATATTCAATAATTATAGCCAAAGATGATCCTAGCATTTTCTAATTTCTCAAACAATGTTCATTATTTTATTGATATTCATGCCACACTTTGTTTGCTTCACTTCATCAGTTAGACTATTCTCCTTTACTTACACCAGTTAGATTGTTGCTCAAGGGCATGGTGAGCATCTCGATCCCTGTATCTCTAGCAAATGGCATGCTATGGCAAAGAAAATGAAATTAAAAATAAACAACAAAATATTGACTTAAAAATCACCTTTTTACAAGTTATGTCCCATCACAATAAAAAACACTTCCTTTGGGAAAGACCAGTAGTATAGTTCTTTTCCTTACATCTGATGAGGGTAATCATCTGTGTGAATTAGTTATCTTTAAGATAAGTTGTTTAAAATGAAAAAATTCACATATTCACCCCTACCTTTCACATTCCTTGTTAGGTATTTTGGTAGTGGAGAATATTTGAATTCCTGTTATTAATAGTTTATGGGCTAGGAAAATTGAAGTCTTAAGTTATAAACCACTTGAAAAGGAGACAATGTCAAACCCTGACACTATGCAAGATGCTGAAAGTCATACCATGTCTATTGACAAGGACACAGTCATTTAAAAGTCCTATTCTGTAGTGCTTCTATAAAAATGATAGTCTCTGGTAGGTTATGTAGAATATTAAGGATGGGGAAAGGCATTCATACCTGGATCATATACATAATAACTAGCATTGGAAAAAAACTGGCTTTAAATAAACCATTGACTTGTTTTGAAATTATCCATTTTTACTGTTCTAGGTGAGTTATCCTCCATATTTCCACACCCCTCTTTTCATTTCTCTATTCTAGGACTTAACATTTACTGACAATGTAAGACTGAGTCTCTCTAGGCAGGCCACTAACCACTGTCATGTTGTTTATATGTTCATTGTTTGGTTAGCTCATTCTATCATAATTATGCAGATGCACTCTGATGCCAAAAATCAATAATTCCATTTCTTTTGGGAGAACATAACAGATCTCACTTAGAGAGAGGAAAGACCACTTCAACTGGACTTAACAATAGGTAGTTCCTGTTCTCGTTTGCCATCAAAACCCAGCCTTGCCTTGAAAATACTATTTCATGTTCTGCTTTCCATGAACATAGCTGAAGCATTGACTCACTAATCTCTGACTCCTAAGCATTAGAGGTTCATTCCTGTAAAAATTAACATCTATGAAGCATATAACTGTTTTGTCAAAATTAGTATAATTTTGTTTAATGTCACTCTGGGTCATTTTTTGAATAGTTACTTTCAATGAAGCAGATAAGCAATTCCTTTCAGATTTTTTCCCCTAAGGTTAAGCTGCTCAACTTTAAAAATAAATCACAGGAAATTATGAAAAAATCAGTAATTTTGTATAACCCTCAATTTTCTGCATTTGCACTGGATAAAACACTGATAGCAAAATACTGGTCTCATCTTTCACAATGACTGAAAGTTAGCACTAGGCCCACAAAGCTGCTGCTCACTGCAATGTGGCCGTGACACTGAGCATGTGACTCCCTCACAGGGCAGAGATGCTGGCTTCCCTTCCCCTGCCCTACGACTTACACAGGTTAGTGTTGATGTCAGTTCCATTACAGAAATATTGTTATGAATAACAATGTGTGATTAAGATGACTATTAGAAGCAAGCACCATGAGAAAGATGACATTCAAGCATTTGGGTTGCAGATTGAGGCAATATTGTAGCCATAAAGATATAAAAATGTCAACAAAGTCTAGGATGTCTCATGAATGTTTAATGAATGACCCACACAAGTTCATACATCAGCACTTAGAAGACCTGGGAGTTTAGCAACGAAACTACACAAACGTCACTGGTAAGATTCAACATTCTGGTTGTGTGACTTATTTCTATGTGACTGCACGAAATCCAAAAATGTATTTTAAATGCAGCAATCTATATAAAACTTCAAATGCTTTGATTATTTTTTTGGTGAAACTTTTTGTTTGTTACCATAAAATGAAGTGTCAGTTTTCATATTTTTAAAAAGAAATACTCATTCTATGTGCTTTTTAATATATTTTATGTAATATCCTTAATACACATTTTTTTGAAGAATTAAAACTCTTCGTTAGAAGAATTTTTAGGAGAATACATATTTCCTTCACCACTCAACAACCAAATTCACAGTGCCTTTTGAGAATTAATTCGTAATACAATACTATCCAATGAGATGATGGGTGCTCTCCAGATCCAGTTTCTGCAACAGGCAGAAAAATAAAACCCAGACCAATATAGCTTAACACCAATGTAAATAAATGCCTGACATTTATTGAAGACCTATAAACTTTGCCCAGGACAAAATGCAAAAATATTGTGATCTTTTGTTTCTCATTTATTCCTTACAATCTTTTGAAGCCCAAACAACTAATTGGGAATCAATACAGAAAATAACCTGTTTGACCTGATCCTGCTAAACTAGAGCAGAGTCACCTTGGGAATAGTAAAGCCCTTCTCTGCAGCACAGATACTTTCTAAAGAGGTGGGAAGGACAGTGGCCACATGGTCATGTGTCTCCACATGCTATGCTTCAAAAGCTGATACTTTGTTTTTCCTTTTTTATCCTTTTGTATAGCAAGTTGCTTGTTACGAAAATGTACCTTAAATTCATTATTTATAGTAGCCTCTTTTCCTCTTTTCTCTTTACTGTTCTCTTTCTTTCTCTGTTTTTCCTTTTCCCTTTCTCTCTCCAGAGAGAAGAATGTAAGCTTTAGGTGGCACAAAATCTGGTCTTCATTCTGCAAGACTTTCAGGCTCTCAGGCTGTGCTTTCATCCACAGAGCCCACAGTTCATAGAGCACTGTCTCTGGTAAAATGTGTTTTATGTGCAATTAGAGATAGCCCAAGGAGATAAATGTGCACACTGCGCATGTAAAAATATCAGGGAAGCCTGTAATAGTCACAATACAGAAAAATGCTAAGAAGCTATGAGAATAGTATTTCAGTGTGGGAAGTATGTGAATATGGTAGACCTATCAATGGAGGTTCAATTAAGGACACTATAAAAACACAGTTCCCATTTGCCTTATTTTTCTCTAGGGCTTTAGGTCTCAACCCCACCACTTATTAGTTCTACTCATACCATATTTATTGAATTTATACGCCTGCAAAGCTGTTCTGCAGCTGGCAGGGTTTGAAAATTATTGGTAATTAGCATTAATGGGCATGAACATTTTCAGTGGAAATTAAAAAAAATCCTTTGGTGCTAGGCATAATAATAAGATCGGCAGGCTGCCTCTTCTGGCATTCTCATTTTCTCCTTGGAAATAAGCTTTGCCCTGTGCCCTCATTTATGCAGAAAGTACCAGGAGGGGGGATCTTTTTCATATTCTGTTGGAGATCTCAACACACTCATGCCATCAAGAAACTGCATAAACTCTGATTGACATCACAAAGCCTTTGAGGCTGTTATACCTGCGAATTGGTGCCTTTGCATTGTGAAATTCTGCTAGAAGTAACAGGCCGGTCAATTTAATACTTAAGTCACCATTTCCTGTTTCTTTGATTAGCATCCATCTCATTAGAAAGTGACACTGTCTTATTGATTCCATTCTACCCCTGAAAGAGAAGATAAGAAAAAGAGCGAGAATGTGACAGAGATAAGAGTTTCCCCAAGGTGATCCATGGGTGGTGTCTAAAGAAAGCAGTGCTTCCGTATCAGTGATTGGTAGTGGGTACCATGTTCAGAGCTGAAGAAAAATCTTTTAATAGTATAATTATTTACTTGAAAATCTACTCTGCTACTTTTTGCTGGGGAGAAATACCATGCTTTAGAATTATGACTCTTTCACGTTTTACGTTCCTTTGTGTAAAGCAGATCACAGTGATGCTACGGTGGATAGGTACTCACATCTCACATCAGTTCTTTGTCAGTTTTGTGCTTGTTGTTGAGAAAATAAAAGGCAGATAAGATTTCTTATTTCTACGTCTTTTCTTTTATAGTAAAACAATACTAAATGTTTGATCTATTTAAAGCATACAACATCCCCATGAAAATGATTCTGTTATTATCTCTGTTGTAAGAAAACTACTGTATTTTCCAGAAGTTCAGCAAAAAATCCAAAGAGAAAGAGAGTAAAACACAAGTACGGACACTACACAATTTCACCGGGCAGCTATGCTTCCCTCTGTACCCCGTTCTGACTGTTGTGGGTAATGCGTTATGTTATTGGAACAACACACATATGAAACCTTTGAGGACATTAATATCTAAATTCTACTTTAACACCTAAATTCTTGGGTATTTTTTTGGATACGTCTAATGTTTTTAAAATGTCAAATCTTTCCTATAAGCATGTCATGAATTAAAATAAATCAAACATGAATAAGAATAATTTAAACTAAGGGTTGAAGCCAGAGAATACTAATGTACTAAACAGAGTGATTGAAATGGCAAGAAAATGAACATAGAGTGTTTTCAGACCCCGTGAAAGAACTTCTGTCTGTGCCTGGAATTTCAGCTCTTGCAGTCTGAGCTGCATTCATGTGTCTCTGGTGCTGTGATGGAGGTTGTTAGAACCATTCCAGCTTTTGCAGTGACTCTGTTTAGAAAAGTTGATCTGACAGACGTAAATATGTCAGAGTCAGAAATGGGGAAGTTTCTTTGAAAATATATTCATTTACACATTTCTTTCTTCTGGATCTATCAAGCTCTTTTTAACTTACTTAATATACATGAAATTCTATAGTATATACTGTAAATTATGGTTTCAATGTTTTTTTCATAAAAATGATAATTAAGACTTCCTATTGTTATGCCCAAATCTGCGAAGTCTTCCCAAAAGCCAACAAGGAGACCGAGCCACATATGTAAAAGCAAAGAGCCTTTATTTTAAGCAAGTTTGCAAACTTGGTCTCTCCGCATGTTCAACATATTGGAATAAACAGGGAGCCCTGAGCTCAGTTAGAATTGGGTTTTATAGTAGTAAAGGTGGGGGTGGGAGGTTTCTGAGGTTTAGGACCCCTGATTGGCTGACATTTGTCTAGGGGTGTTCTAGTGAGTGTGTGCTGGTAAATGGTCCTATCTACAGCGGTTGGAATGCTAGGCATTTCCTTTGGATGGTCTGTTTTTGGGTGGTGTTCAGGTAATTTCTGTGTGTGGTTCTTCCTGCAACCAGGCACTGCTTCAGTGTAACCTACTGAGACCCAGGCCTCTTGTTAAATTTATCGAGGCTGAGTCCTACTCTGGCAGGTGATAATGGTTGGAAGTAAAGAACTTCCTTTGGGTGACCTGCCCATACTTACTTTATCATGGCTGGTTCCCACACTATCATGGGTGTTGGAGTGCTAGCTCAATGGTTAAGGGTGCTTAATGCCCTTCCAAATAACCAGAGCTCAGTTAGGCACTCACATCAGGTAGTTCTCAACTGCCTGTAACTCCAGCTCCTGGGGTCTGAAGACTTTGGCCTCCACATGTACTCACGCCCACACACAGACAGATGCAGACAAAAGAATCATTTAAATGAAATTTGGCTTTATCTATTATTAATTATACTTTGCTTACACAATAGCAATAATATCAATGTATGATATATATCTTTATATATACTTACACATGCATATGGTTATGTTTTTTTAATATCGTTCCACAATTCTTTTCTTTTTCTTATTTAGGCATCATAATAGTTTTTAATGTGACAACAAAATATTACTATGTATAAAAGCATGAAGCACGTTGTTGCTTTTATTTTCAATGATTATCTTTAACATTTATTTATTTACTTATTTTCATGAGGGAAAGTTTGCCTGCTTGTATGTATATGAATCAAATCATGAGCATGCTTGGTGCCTACAGAATCCAGAAGATGGAGTCGAATTCTCATGAACTAGAGCTGTGAGCCACCATGTGAGTTCTGGGACCTGAATCTGAGCCTTCTGTAAATGCAGTCAGTTTTGTTTTCAGTCTAACAAAGTTTATCCTGTTACAAAGCACATTTTAAATAGGTATGAGGTTTGAAGCTGACTTTTCTCTAATTTATAATAGCTTGACTATACTATTGCTCCTGACTTTAACTGTAAGTGTAGAATGAGCTACATATCTTGATTTAAGCAGAAAACTTCCATTTAGAAGGAGCTATGCAACATGAAAGCAATAACCCACTTTCCCACTGAACTCTAGGGAATATCTGGTGTTTCCACAGCACCCGATCAGTAGTCAGTAGACAGTCTCAGCTTGCTCAAAGCAGAAAAATATCATAAATTTTCATACTAAGCCTGTATACATTAACCCCTTATATCCATTCTTAATTTAAAAAAAAAGTCTCCTTAGGTAGAGTAGTTGCTGTAAATTACCAATGCTTCTCAAACGTTAATGTGTGTGGTGACACAAATGACTCTGCATGCTGACAAGATTCCTTTGGCTGCTCAGGGTAGAGCCAACTAGGGATGGATAAAAGTTCATGAGTGGCATTCAATCTTACAATTCTACATATGATTTAAGTTTCATGGGCACCTTTTAAAATTGAGATTTCCTAGTAGATCCAAGTGGGTGACCACTCAGAGTTAAATAGTTCATTATCAAATGACTATACAACCAAGAAAAAATAGGTAGTAAATGAAAAGGAAAAAACGATAATAAGATGTGTGTTTTTAATATTTAAATGTGATCAAATGTAACAAGCATTGTGTCATTTTAAGAAATGTCTCCAAAATCAGTTCAAGCCAATTTATCTATCACCTACCTACCTACCCTATCTCCTACCTACTTACCTACCTACATACCTGTCACTAGTCCTTTGTAAGGCATAGGTAATGTTTTGAGTTCTGTTTAGATTCTTAAAATATAACCAATAAATTTTATATACGGTCATTTTCTTTTCATTAAAAGCAAAACTTATCATACATTTCATGATCTGTGTACAGGGTAGGTAAATGAGCTCTTTTACAAAGAAGGTTTGTAATTCTTTATGTCATGAGTCAGCAAGAAACATAAGTAAAATCAGAGTATTTTATGGCACAAAATTCTGAAACTTTGCTTAAAAGGGAATAAAAATTCAACCTTTGGAAGAATGACTAGAGCCCTCCCAGTGATTGAGATTTCCTTAGAAAGCAATGATTTTACAGCCTAGGGGTGGTGTTTGTCACATGGAAAAGCCAAGATGTGTTCAGAAGGGGAGCAATTATGAAAATGTAAAGCATCTTCCGACAGAACTTGTGACACTGAAGAAAATGCCACCAAAATATCGAGTAGAGCATTAGCACCATCAGAGTGAAAAGCAAAAATAATTTGGATTCCATCACTTCTTGCAGTCATCTGGTCACAAGCATATTAGCAAGTGACAAACAGGTCTAAAATAAAATAGACGGGATAGACACAATTTTTTCTGGTGACAACGTCTGAGAAAAGGAAATAAACCACTAGAAAAATAATATTTATCTTTGCTACTTATTATACTCAGCATTACTTGGTGGCCCTTTCTAAAAAGAGGTAGCCACACTTTACATTTTAATCACATAATAATGTCTTTGAATAGCTCTCTGAATCTTTGATTAATTGTACATAAAATTTTAGGCACAAATTTCCTTAACCTTTGAATTCATTTTTCCCACTAATTAGCCCTACAATTAATGCATATTTTATATTGGACTCATTGACTTCCTCTTGTAGATGCTGGCAATGTACAGTGTCCAAATTATCTAGTCCTCGATTTTCATTACTGTCACTTTCAGAGCGCTATGTGACCTTGGTCTTCACAGCCAAGTTCTCTATTTTCAATCTTCTTACTAAAAGACAAAATGTCAAAATTCTGCTTCTAATTCAGAATCTTATACTATAGCCTACAACTCACCAAAAATTTATTAATGAACAATACCAATTACATATCAAATGCATTTTGCATACTTTTTCTCGGCACTCTTATATTTCAACGAGAACTGCATGAGGACAGGACTACATGCCTGTGTTTGGCTAGTTTAAAATTTTACTACAGAAATGCTTGAAATAATCAACAGTGGAAGGTACAATGGAAATGTATGTTAAAGCGTTTTGGACAGATCATGTAATAGGTCTTGTCGAAAGCACAACACACTCTGAGACCAGGTAAGCACACGGGTAAGATCCTAAGGATCAGCAGGCATGTTCCTGTGGTAGAGGGTCATAAGATGCTGTACACTAACATGCAATTTACCTGCCCCATTTCCAGATTTTGTCAGCTGACTGATACAGGTTTCCTCTTCTCTGTCCCATTTCTCAGTTTAACAGCTTATTTTGTTCATATTCCCAATTCCTAGTACTCTCCACCTACTGTTCTAACAGCCCAGCCTCGGTGTTCATGATTGCCATTTGTTTTTTTGTTTTGTTTTGTTTTGTTTCTGTATGCCAGCATTCCAATTATTTGTATTATATTCTTTTATTTTTCATTCAAAAATTTACACTTCCTCCCCTTCTCCCAGCCCCCTCCCACTCCCCCATTCCTCCTCCTTCCTCCCCCTGCTTCCTTAAGAGGATGCAGGGTACTCTGCCCTGTGGGAAGCCCAAGGCCCTCCCCCCTCCATCCCTGTCTAGGAAGGTGTGCATCCATATAGATTAGGTTCCCAAAAAGCCAATACATGCAGAAGAGATAGGTCCCAGTGCCATTATCATTGGCTTCTCAGTCAGCCCCCATTGTCAGCCACATTCAGAGATTCCGGGTTTATCATATGCTCATTCAGTCCTGGTCCAGCTGGATTTGGTGAGCTCCCATTAGATCAAGCACACTGTCTCGGTTGGTAGACCAGCCCCTCGCGGTCCTGACTTCCTTGCTCATCTTCTACCACCTTCTGTTCTTCGACTGGACCTTGGGAGCTCAGTCCATTGCTCTGATGTGAATGTGGGTCTCTGTCTCTATCTCCATCCATCGGATGAAATTTCTATGGTGATGATCAAGATTCATCAATGTGACTATGGGACAAGGCTAGTTCAGGCACCCTCTCCTCTGCTACCCAAGTACCTAGCTGGGTTCATCCCCATGGACACCTGGGATCCCCTCTAGAGCCAAGTCTCTTGCCAATCCTAAAATGACTCCCTTAATAAAGATATCTTATTTCCTTCTCCAATATCCGCCCTTCCTCCATCTCCGCCCTCCCACTCCCCCAAGCTCTCCCCAGTCCTTCCCTTCTCCCT
>PVIU01017624.1:0-41383 GCA_004026605.1 Ondatra zibethicus
CCGGGAGGGATGGGGGTGGGCCTTGGACTTCCAACAGGGCAGGGCACCATGCCCTCTTTCAAGGAAGAAGGGGGAGGGAGGAGGGGTGGGGAGGTAGTGGGAGGGGACCGGGAGAAGGGGAAGAAAGGTAAAATTTTATTTCTTTAATTATGTTTTTGAATGGAAAAAATAAAACAAAACAATGTATGGAAAAAAAATAAATTGTGAAAAGTGAAAAAAAATAATTTTTCTTTTCCTCTCTGAGATTATAATTATAATATTTCCCCTTCCTCTTTCTCCCTTAAAGCCTTCTCATGTATCATTTCTTGCTCTTTTTCAAATATAACCTGCCTAGTCCATAAAATATTACTTTCATGAATGTTTTCAGGGAGGACCATTTATTGGATAATCAATTGGTATGCTCTTTTCTGAAAAAGAGTATTTTTCCTGGTCTCAGCATTCTTTAGTTGTCTGTAGCTCTTTGTGTAGGGTGGAGGTTTTCTCCCATCCTCACTAACATGCCGTTGTTGTCCTCCTCTAGCTCAGGTTTAGGTGGTCATGATGCTGAGTCTTCATGGGTATAGCTCCTGACATTCGTAGCTAATTCATTTCACAGTTAACTCCCTGAACCTCTGGTTCTTGCTGTCTTTCTGCTTGCTGCCTCTTCTCCAATGATCCCCAAGTATCCATCGCAATTTGGGTGGGTGGAAGGATAGGAAGGTGAATGGATGGGACAGGGGCTTAATGGCCATCAAAGCCATATGTTCTGGTCAACATGGATTTCACAAGTCCCAGGAGACATGCAATGATTTTGTTTCTTTGGATTTTGGAGTTTTTGTTTGTTTCTCTTTTTTGTTAGTGCTGGGCATTGAATCCAGTTTCATATGTACTGAGAAGTGCTCTACCATTGAACTCAACCTAACTCCTTTATATTTTAAATATTTTGAGGTCGGGACTCCCTACATAATTCAGGCTGGTTTTGAACTTGCTCCATGATTTAGCCAAATGTTGGCCTTGTTATCCTGAGTCAAAGTCCATAGTATCTGGGTTTGCAGGCCTGTGTCATTAAGCCCTCACTGTGTCAGAAGTTCCTCACTTCTGAAGAATAATCTTGTTCAAATGGGTATCATCTTGGCCTATAATCAGTTTAAGGATCCTGATATTATTGGAGCTGTATACAGTGTGGACTACTTCGACATTATTTTGTTGAGCAGTCTTGATGATCCTGATTGGAGCTCAAACCACTCTGAGCCTGATGACAGCACCATCCTTTGCTCATACCTTCATTAGAAAGTATGAAGAAAAGCTCCATGGTTTTTAAGGTTCTTTGTGACTTTGTCTGTTTACCTTGTATACTGTGATGTTTTGAAGCATATTCTTTGTAAAATTTTAAATCCATGCAGCTCATCATCATGTTCATTAGCATATGGTAAACATGACACAAGCTAGGGCAATCTGGGAAGAGGAAATCCTGACTGAGAAAAAATGCCTCCGCAAGATTGGTTTGTAGGAGGGTCTGTGGAACATTTGATGATTAATGATTGAGGTGGGAGAGCTTAACCCACTGTGGGCCACACCACTCCTGGGCAACAGGAAATCAACTGACAGTCACATTGAGTGAAGCTTGAGAAAAAAGGCTCAAAGCCTGCTCTGATAGTGACACACTTGAAACAGAAGGTGAGGCCTAGATTAAAGGTGTACCCTCCAGCCTTAAGGTCTGGATTAAAGACTGGTGTCATCCAGCATCCTCCAACAAGACCATACTTCTTCCAATAAGGCCACACCTAATAGTGTCACTCCCTGTGGGTTTATGGGGGTCAAATACATTCAGACTACCACACATTGCTTAGGAAGGTTGTGGACATTTATGTTTGGGAAATTTGTGGAGAGTCTGAATGAAGTTGATCACTGATGGCAGGCCTTGAGATTTTATTGTTTGGCCTCACTTCCTGTCTATTCATTTCATTCATGGTTCTTGACTTAGAAGAAATGTGACCAGCTAGTCTCCTGCTATTCCATCTCACCCACAATAATGTGTTCAAATTTGCCTTCTGAAATTGTAAGCTAGATTCAACCATTCCTCCCTTGTATACCTTCTAACATATTTTGTCTCAACAATGAGAAAAATAGCAAATAAACTGTTGACTAAAATTCCCAGAAAGAAGCAGCCTTTACACAGTGCTGTGGGAGCACATTCTGCTCCGTCAACCAATAGCCTTTAAGATACCAGCCCACATGGGCATGGTCTCTTATAGTTTAAAAAGCAGCGGGAATGTGCACCCACTCTCTAGCTTCCAGCTCCCATTCCAGCTGCTGGACTCTGTTCCTGTTTGTGCTCAGAGGACTATTGTTTAGGATGGTGAGATGTATGTTTTCCTCTTAAATAAATAACCCTTTCATTATCCTAATTCTGAACTGGTATGGGATTGTTTTACAGTATCAATTGGCACCCAACGTTGGTTTTAGAATCCCCCAGCTCTACTGCCCACCACCAGCTCAGATACACCCAGCTTGGCACAAGCCCTCCCTCAGCAGGCCGCGGACTGTGCATGGAGCCAGCAGTTCAATATAGAATCATGCACAGTGGCCTTTCTTGCTAAGGACCAGCTACTGTTCTTTATATTTTCTCTTTACACACCTTGGATCGGCTTCAAGACCCCACGCACCTTATGCTTTTCCTCCTGCCAGGGCGTCTCACACAGACATTTGGGTGAGACGCAGGCTTTCCTGGTCTGAGCCAGCTATTCAGCTTCTTTTTAACAATTTGTTTGCACTTGCCTATTCTATTGCTCTAGAGACATCCCCAGAGCACACAGTCTGCAATTTATCTTTCAGCATTTTGCTCTAAATTCAGATTTCAGACTGGCCATGGGTGAATTCACGTGTACAGCCATGCCCGCTGGGTTAGTTTTGTAGGTGCCCTGGGACACCTACTGGCAGGTTATGGTTATTGCACCCAATCCAGCTAATTAAACCACAGGTAAGATTTAATATCCTAATTATACATCATAAGTTGCTAATTTAAAAGGACAATATGTAAGTCAATCTAACTGTCCAAGGTTTCAATAGCCTCTTTACTTACACCATGTGTGAGTTTTTATAAGACTTATATGATGTCCCTTCTACATCACTATTTTTGTTTCTGGGGATTATTAGCCTTGTATTCAAATATTTTGTAAAAATGTGGTTTGACAATAGGGCTAAGAATGAGGCATTTTTAGAAATGGTACAGTCTTTTCAGACTGAAACCACATTCCTCAGGAAAAAGGTTGGAAATCTGAAGAAGGATATGACCAATTTAACTAACAAAACTCGGTCAACTGAGATACTTTTGGAAATGGTACAGACTGATAGTAATTTATTTAAAGGAAGATTCAGCACTCTGGAGAAGGAAACAGCTGATTTAGCACATAAAACCCAATCAATGACAGTGGGTGCTGAAACATTATTTGAGAGAATTCGCACTGGTGAGTGTATTAATTGGACTCTGTCAAAGGGGTATGACAGATTGATTGATGGAATGTCTCTCCAGGAAGGTAATATGAATGCTATAAAGATTCAAGGATGAGACATCATCTCTACTGGACAGACTTCATACCATGGAATCCTCAATGAAAGCATTAGAGCAGAACACTAGACAGGAGATCCAGATGTTACAAAAGGCCGTGGTAAACAGATTTGAAAAGATTGAGGAAATTATCGAATCTGATGACTGGGAACAAAAGATAAAAAGGCAAAACTTAACCTCATCAGTACATAAAAATCTCCGGGATAGCTCCCCCAGAGTTCTGCCTGCCCCACCAGTAATAACATCAGAAAAAGTATCTGGCTCCAAGTACCCTAAGGTTGTCAAGGAATATAGATGGGAGCCCATATATATGACTGATCTAAAAGAAATTAAACAAGCAATTGTAGCTTACAGACCACATTTATCCTTTGTTAGGGAAAGGTCAAAACGTGGGCTTTCAGTAGCAAAGCCATACCTCAAGATTGGGCTCAGTTAATCTCAGCAATCCTAGAAAGTGGACCACAATTGCTTTGGAGGTGCATTTTAAAAGAGGAAGTTAGAATTGTAAAGCAACAAGAAAAAGCAAAAGGACATGAGATTTCCCTAGATCAAATTCTAGGTGTAGGACTTTACTCTGACCCTCAGGATCAAGCTCTTTATGATGACCATACCCTGTCCCTATATACCACAACAGATTTAAAGGCTTAGGACAAGATTCAAGAACTAGGAAAGAGAGTTGAATCATATCTTAGGGTTCAACAGGGTCAGAGAGAACCAGTTAGTGACTTTTTGCAAAGACTAACTAGGGTTGTACAAATAGGGGTGACTGACCCAGAAGCTAGATATATAATAATTGAATCTTTGGCTTATGAGAATGCCAACATTGAGTGTAAATGGATCCTTGGGCCTTTAAAGATCATATCAGCACACATGGATAAATGAATCTTTCATACAATGAATGTTGAGACACTTGACTGTGGTACTGAAGCTTGGGGAGGAAAAGAAATTTCCAATGGTAAGAGAAGACATCAGAATACCAAATGTTTTAATTGTTGTAGAATAGGACAGCTGAGAAGGGATTGTAGACAACAGATTCCTAGGAATAATGCCTCCTCTGGGAATAGCAGAAATAGTAGGACTTAGCCTTCAGGTATATGTAGGAGATGTGGCAAAGGTCGACATTGTACTAATGAATGTAGGTCAACTAAAGATAGACAAGGCAACCCAATACCATCAGGAAACACCATAGGGGGCCTCTCGCAGGTCCCCATGACAAATGTGGTCCAGATATTCCCAGTTACTGTGGAGAACGAGTCTCACCAGGAAAATTAAAAAATCCAATGCCTGCTGTAAAAAGCAATACTGGTCTGAATGATGGGTTAAATGTGGAGGATGAGTCAAAAATTCCAGTAGGACAGAGGAAACATATATTTTGGCGGACTTCTACTTTCTCCATGCCTATTTTGTCTATATCATATTCTTCATTGTATGTATGTTCATATGAATGATGTTTAAGTTTTCCATGATGAACAATAGATTTTCCTACAGATCCATTTTCTGTAGTAATCTTTGAAATTTCCAGGAAGAAGATGGGGCCCCACAGCAACCACTACACCTCATTGAGATGACATCATGATGTAAACAGCGCTACTTTAAGACCGTTTTGGGTACCAGCTTCTTAAATGGTGCACCTTTTCATATTCTGGCCAGAACCCCAAATGAGAACTTTGAAAAAAAACATTGACTGCTCAGAAATTGTTTGCAACTATACTGGACAGTAATTTTAGAACTTAACCACCACTTAATTTTGGCAGGATCCCATTAAGAGAACATCACCACCATGACAGCTAGCAGCTATTCTAGAAGATGATGCCCCCCATTCAAAAATTTTGTGTATAGGGTTGGGAACACTGTTTAGGGGTTATTGATTATTACTTGTACTAGATAGAGGGTTGGGGAGAAAACTATGTTTGTTCAAAAAAAGAGGGGGATAGTAATAGTGGGTAATAGAGTGAATACTTGTGAGCTATTATTTATGGATAATTTACATTGGTATAGTTTTTGTATATTGATACAAGTTCAAATTATATTTGTTACTATTTTTACATTATTTGTACATATATACTAAGTTTTTTTTGTCAGATTGTATATATGGATGTTTCTACCTCAGTTTAAGACATTTTGTATATTGATACAACTTTTACGGTATAATTTCATATTGCATTATATATTACTCCTACCTCTGTTCAAGATAATTACAGATTGTTTACATTTTGAGGTCATTGTCCTTATTTGTTGCACATTTGTTTGCAGATTATTTAATATTCTTTTTTTTTAGTTAAAGGAGCTTTAATAGATTTATTTTTCAAAATAAATGTTAAAAATATGAATGCTTAGATTTCTCCTTTTTATTTATATCCCCCTTACTGCCTTCCTTTGTTCTGCTTGCTAGTTTTTTTTTTTACATGAAGTTTTACTCCTTAAGTTTTACAGGTATTAATTATTATTGGTCAATAGTTGTTCATGTTTGTTGTACATACAGTCAGATCAACTAGGTTCTTCAGATACATAGAGATTGTATTCTGTCTAGATAGGTATTTTTCAACCACTTCAAGGATCTGTGGAGCATGGCATTTAAATAATTTAGGGTTCTGTTGACATGAGACATGATTGCTTCTGGCAGCACCAATCTATTCCTGAGATAATGTTGAACATGGAAGATACTCCACCTGGAGCTTGCTTTCTTCTTGGCAAAACGGGCCTTTGGGCAAGGAAATGACAATGCCTCAACCAGTGACAAGTTACATAGTATCCAGAAATGGATAAGCAGGACTGTCAAATCTTGTCAAGACAGGGTAAAACGGTTTTGAAAAATTTCCTGCCTCTGAAATTGGTCTGTCATTTACACTAGGCCTTAGCCAAAGTTCGTTGCTTCAACATTACAAAATGAGACTTTGGGTGATTGCTGAGGTAGCTAATTGTCTCCATCATATATTGCTCACTTTAGAAGCTACTTGATTGTACCTCATGCCTGCTCAAGTAATATTATCTCCCTTCTCAGGCCTTTGATTGGTTTAAAGATTAGATAGTCATAGTTACTGTACTCTTATGATCTAGCCAAGCCATTGCCTATACAAGACTTAGACTCCTTGGGATAGAATGTTTATTGCAACATTTAGCATGTGTTCCATGCTTAATATTGTTTATGCTGGTTGTAATTTTAATTATACTTGATATCTGTTCCTAGTGTATATAGTTTTGTATTGGGTATGGAACTCCTATTTAAACAAAAAGGGGGTGCTGTGGGAGCACATTCTGCTCTTCAGTCAATAGCCTTTAAGATACCAGCCCACTTGGCCTACCTAAGTTCTGCCCTATCAGGCCAAGCAGTTTCTTTATTGATTAACCAATGAAAGCAACACATAAACAAAAAGCCCTCCTATACCAGTTGCCCATTAAAAAGTGAATAAGTATCAATGATGTGGTGTACATATTTTAATTTTCAAAATTCTATAAAGTGGAACACATCCATCTGCCAGGTTTCATTCATTTCCTTTGAGTACCCTCTGGGTTACTTCCTGAAGGTAAAGGTTTTTTGTTTATAGAAAGAGCAAGTAGGACATCTCTTTATAATTTACTTAGCTTGCTGCCATGTAATAGAAGACTCTTTCTTTAAACCTTTGCTCTTGACATGATGATTCTTATGAAATCCTGAGGCCTTCAGCACACTTCTTATCAATAATCAGTCAATCTCTCTATTACCTTGGGCTAGAGGACCTGGCAGACCCATTTGGGATCAGATTTGTTATTTATATGGGACAAGGCTATTCCTGATTATATCTAGAAGATGAATGAATAATGAAGTCAATTCTATAACATCTAGTATAAATTCAGTGGTTTTAATAGGCAAGACAACATTTCTGCATATTGTGAATCAGTAACTCTTTTAAAGGTTCTTTAAAATCTCTTAGTGACATGAAAATAGCATATATCCCTCCCTTTTGGACAGAATTATCAGTGCTTTGTTCCACCTTACTTAAATTTTCTTGTTTGTAGCCTGCCTATCCTGATTTATTTGCATCAGTATAAAATAAATGGGCTCCAGTTATTGGTGTGTCATGTTCAATTTGGGGAAGAATTCAAGTAGTTCTCTTTGTAAGGTCAATTCTATCACTTCTATTAATTTCAATTATTATTAATTTCTATTAATCTCTCATAAAAATTAGCATCAGCTCTTTGCCATGGTTCATTGTCTTCCCACAAATTTTTAATTTCATCAGTAGTTAAAGGCACTATAATCTATGCTGGTTCTATACCTGCTTGTTGACAAAGTCTCAATTTTCCTTTTATATTTGATTCAGAGTTTTCCACATACGCTTTTAATTTTTACTTGGTTTACGTGGTAAAAAGATCCCTTCTAAGATAATATCTTCCCTCTGCATTAAAATTCCTGTAGGTGAAATTCTGGAAGGCGTTATGAATACAATGAAGTTAAGATTTGGATTCACTCAATCCACATGTGCTCCTGTAATTTCTCTTCAACCACAGTTAATTCTTTCTCAGCTTCAACTGTTAATTCTCTGGGACTATTTAAGTCTTTGTCACCATCTTAGGTTTTGTTTAAAGGAATTATTAGGTCAGGTGTTATCCCAACATCTGGACATAGACTGGAAATGTCTCTGAACAATATTTGAAAGTCAGTAAGATTTCACAATCATTTTCTCATAACTTGTGCCTTTTGTGTTCTAATTTTCTGTAAACCTATTTTATAACCTAGGTAATTGACGAAAATCTCCTCTTTGTATTTTGTAAGCCCCATTTAGGCAAAACTTTCTTTACTTCTTCAAACACTTTTTCTAAAGTATCTATGTTTGGATAAGATAGCAAAAAGTCATACATGTAATGGTAAATTATAGATTTGGAAATTGTTTACATATTATTTCCAATGGCTGACTCACAATGTATTGTCATAGGGTGGAGCTATTGAGCATTTCCTGTGGGAGGAAAGTCCACTGGTATCTCCTAGTAGGTCGAGAATTATTATAAGTAGGCCCTGTGAAGGCAAATTTTTCTCTGTCCTTTTCTTTTAAAGGTATAGTGAAGAAACAATATTTTCAATCAATAACTATGAGAGGTCATCCATTTGGTTATAGAGAAGGCAGAGGAATTTCAGATTGTAGAGGGCCCATAGGGAGAATTACCTTGTTGACAGCACTTAGATCTATTACCATTCTCCATTTTCCATATTTCTTTTTAAGAACAAATACAGGAGAATTCCAAGGGCTGGTCGATTCTTCAATATGGTGAGCATCTAGTTGCTCTTGTACCAACTGTTCTATAGCCTGCACCTTGTCTTCTGTTAAAGGCAATGATCCCAGAGCTCATGAGCAGGGAACACAAACCAGAGGCTGTATAAGTTGCTGCACAGCGGGGAAAGCAGCAGGCACATGATGTGTGTGGGGGGGGAGCATGCGCAAGCCTGCAAAATTGTCAAGTCACTGCTCCACTGTGGCTGTGGCAGGTTTTGGCAAAAAGTTTCTTAATAGGTGACATCACATGGGTGCCAGATAAAGATGGAAGTTACCAAATAATCTCACACCAGCCCAGAATTACATATAATAAAGGGTTATTTATTTAGACAGGTCACAGTCTCTGCACAAATGGGGAACAGGAACCGAATCCAGAAGCTGGGAGAGAGAAAGTGAACACATGCTTTATTTTGGCATTTATAGTGTAAGAGGTCATGCCCAAGTGGGCTGGTATCTTAAAGGCTACTGGCTGAAGGAATTCAGCATAAGACCTTTGGAACATATGAACAGAAACCTGCTTCCACCAACCCCAAAGATAATGATGTCACCAGAAAGTATCTATGGCCTACAACAGAGGTTTTCCCACTTCGTTGTAAACTGTAGCCATCCAAAAATTTATTTAAATTCAGGTCTTTTTAACTATGTGGAAGGCTGAGAAGATGGTTTGGTGTGTAAGAGTGCTTGCTGAGTAAGTATGAGGACCTGAGTTCAGATCCCAGCACCCACATAAAAAATCAGGCATAGTACACAAACCTGTTTCTCAAACAGTGTTGGAATAGGCAGAGACAGAAAGATTTCTTGGGCTTTGTGAGAGACTTTGTCTTGCGTATATTAGGAGAGCAGAGAACTCTATGCCTTCCTCTGGTCCCCAGTGGCACTAACAAAAGTATACCCACCATCCTGGTATATAGCATACACACATCTCTGCCTTGGTAGCCCTGTTTACATATCACTCTCTTTCTCTAACCTTCCTCTCTTCTCTCTCTCTCCTCTTTCTCTTTTTTTCTCTCTCTCTGTCTGTCTGTCTCTCTCTCTCATACACACACACATACACACATGCACAAACACACACAATATGAAAATGAAGTTATAAAGCATCTTAAAGAGTTATTTACTCTAGTGTTCAGGGAAACAAGGCAGAAGGATTTGTAAATTTGACTCCAGCCTGGGTTACATAGCAAGACTGTGTTTCAAGGAATGAAGAAAAAAAAAAACACTACTCCATTGTACCCCCACAACTTTGTATATTAGTGTAAAGACAGTTCTAAGTCTTCTGTGTATTTTATTATAAATTCTTTGTATCAATAGCTAGAACAGGATTCTCTGGATTCACAAAGTATGTTTCCTATCCTAATGTCACTATGTCATGTTCAAGGGATATGGCTGTGTCATGGAGATCTTCTGATATTTGTCGAGGCATCCTAGTGCATTTTATGGATGTACCACAGATACAGTAAATCATCCCAAATTTCATCAGATGCTGTAATGAACGAGGCCTCATGTACCTAACAGCATACAAAAACATTTGTTAGCAAATGAGAGCCAGGAATCCACCCAGGCAAGTCCAAAGATTAAAGAAGCATTGTTATCTCTCTTCTTATAGTAAATTTATGTAATATGAATTTATGATAATATGTTTTTATTCCTTTCTAGGTTGTCCTTGGATAACCTTTCTTTACCAGCTTCCCATTTACTTCTGTGGTCACACAAAGGTTAGAATAGTCCTAGATGGATATTTTAGGTCAATTGTGAACTTAGGAAACAGTGTTTCCCAGTGTTTATCATCAATAGATGGTGGAAGCTTAAGTATTCAGTTTCACACTCATGTCACCAAGTAGCTATAAGACAGACATGGTTCAGTCACATTTCCCAAAAGTTATGGCTATTTGATATATTACTTTTATTTACAAGGCTCAATACCAGCTTTTTCATGATCTTAAGGTCATATTCTTTTTGTGGCTACAACCATTATCCTCTGGCTCTTATATGTAGGCCAACAGGAACCAATTTATGTAGGTAGTTATGCTTTCATTCTTCTTGAATCTGCAGCTTTCATTTTCTTCTTGATAATATGACCACTCTAGATAACTTCTGTTTTTCTATTCATAAAATGTGTGGGTATTATGCATGGGGGAGTATTGTGGGTGTGTGTGTGTGTGTGTGTGTGATGTGTGTGTGTGTATGAGAGAGAGAGAGAGACAGAAAGAGAGAGAGGGAGAGAGAAAGGAAGAAGGAGGTTGTAGTACAACTCAGCTCAGTAGGTTACAAAACATTAAATATTTAACTATTTGTTATATGGTCATTAAGAGTCTTATAAGATTAGATTTCTTAGAAGCAAGGTAGGAATGACTTTTTTCTGACTGTGAGAATTTTTTTTTATTAATTCTGTCAACTTTTTGGCAAGATAAAACAATATATATATAATCTTAGGGATTATATCACTGTCTAATTTTTGGGCTAAGTTCATCCTTGGCTTATTGAGTGGTGAGGATATGTCCTCAGGAACATACCATTAAGGTATTTTGTTATTCTGTGGCCATTATAGCATATAGTACACAAAAATAACTGATGCAGGCTAGTCACTTAGGGTAGTTTCTTGACATAATAAAAACACAGTAAAACCTCCAGTTGGTTATGCAAAACTAAGTGATCATTCCTGAAATTATGCACATAGCAGTAACATTAAATCGACTGAGCAGGTTGTATTTAAATACTTAAAGATATATGTAGCAAAAATTAAATAAAAAGTGGTCATGAATTCAAAAACAAAGGAGGTATAAATGGTAAGAACTGAGAGAGTAAATGGTAAGGAAAATTGCATTATTATATTTTCATTTCAAAAAATGTGAGGATTACTTACAAATGAGAAATAGTAAATATGAGATGTCCGAAGCAGATCCTGGTATAACACAGTGTACTTCACATGAACAATTTTAAAAACACAGGTAGATACACAGTCTAAGATAATGATGAAATTTTAGTGCAGTAAATAGCTGAACCAGGAACATAGTTATTGTCTGTTATTATCAGTGCTTTGTACGACATATAAATTCTGTCTATATCTGTCTATGACTGGTAGTGATGGGTTTGCTCCTACCAACAACACTTTGAAACATGTGAAACAGGATTAATGGATTAATTTTACCATCTCAGCATAGTTATGATATCAGGACACAATAAGAAATTTTCAATAGCATTAAAAATTATTTTATTTTAAATTTCATTGTATAAAGCCATTGTATGTGATACTGTGTTGTATGAAGACAGTTTCATACAAATACACATTGCACACTGAGCATATTGCCCACAACTTCCCCACCCCTTCCCCTTTCACTCCTACTCATTAGTCTCTTTTGTTCCTTTATACAGTTTCACCTTCACTTTCATATCACATACATGATTTTATGTGTCTGTATAAAGCCCGGTAACCACAAATCAGGGAAAATATGCAAAATTTTTTCCTAAGACTTGCAGAATTCCTTTAGTGTGTTTTCTCTAGTTGAAACTGTTTCCCTGCCAGCACCATATCCCAGTTATCAGTGTTGCAAAAATTCCATTGTCCAGATGTGCCATGTTTTATCTGTCCCAATATCCTTGTGCAGTTAGACTGGTTTCCTAACTTTGCTACTGTGAGAAATGAGATCCAGCATAGTCTTCTGGGACCACAATTATGTGTTGCAGTCCATTGTTGATTATAACCACACTGCCTGCAGGACTTTATCATCTTACAGAAACATGGTGGTACACATTTGTTTCTAGTCAAATTACCAGAAAATTGCAATTTTTTAGTTTACTATTTAGATGACCAATTACTATAATTATGACTCCTTATTTCCAAATTATAATGTATCTTCAATTTATAAACAAATTCCTAGTTCTTCAACATTGTCTGCACCCAATAGATAGCTATCATTTAATCATTGGAAGTAAATGCAGACTCCTTCTGCACAGTGAACAGATTGTTTCAGGCCCATTTCTCTTTCTCACACATTAAAAAGCAGAATGGGTAAACTGAGGAGCCAAAACTTTAGAAGTTTTTTTTCCTGTTAGTGGTTCTTTTTCTTCTTACATTGCAAACTTCTTTAATTGACAATTTCTTTTGTTTTTGATTGATTAATTTATTACTCAATAAATTATTTAATTTCTGTGTATGTGTGTTTTGTTTGCAAGTTTGTTTGTATGGCCTGGAACAGGAATTATATGCATTGTGAACCTCCGCATGTGAGTGTTGGACACTGAAGTTGAGTACTTTGGAAGAACAACCAGTGACATTAACCATTGATTCATCTCTCCATCCCAATATGCAATTTATAACAAATTACCTTCTTTCTAGTATTAGGCTCACACAGAAACAACCAAATTAAATTGGTTGCATCTACTCAAAGGGCATTCAAATTCTGAACACTTTTGCCTAAAGAGAATCTAACCTCAAAGAGTTCCTCTTCTTTATGTGGTTCTGTTCACCCTTGGATCCCAAGGAAACCAACAAAAGTCCTAGAGCACGGCAGAACAGTGGAATGGGAGTGTTGGAACACTGTCTAGAAGCCAACAATGCTTAGTACTGTAACAAAAATCCTTTATGTGAGTCATCCCTCTTTCTCTTTGTTAGCAGGAAGAGTGAGAGCCCACTCTGCTTGCGTCAACATAAACACAAAGTTTAGTGGGGGAAATCAACTGGTTCTTATAATGTCTTCCACTAATTATATGGGCAAACAAGTAGTAATATATTTAAGTGTGTCTATGAGTGAGCCATCTGTGGTTCTTTTGGACATACATAAAAAGAAACAGAATAATCTGCAAAAAGATTAGGCAGAACTTGGTGAAGAGCCCCAGACTTAATTTGTATATCTGAAGATCATTTCAGTCAAGTCAAAGAAACTTCAATACCTTTGTACCATTGTTTTTCATCTCTCTATATATTTTTTGAAAACCTACTTTCATTAAAGTTTGGAGACTATTTCAAATAAAATAAAAGAAAGAACTGTGCAGACCCAATGAGACATATTATTGGGATATCATTTAACCCAAATGACAGCCTGCTGCTGTGAACTTGAAGACACATGTAAGTTAGTACTGTTAATTCAAAGCCTCTATAGACCAAATGCATTAGGAATAGAGGGAGGATGAGAAATTATGGAAATAACAATAAGGAATCTTTAGGGAAAGATAGAACCTGAATGTTGAAGATGAATAAGATCCAAAAGACACAAAAGAGAAAATTGTAGCAGAAATGTGTTTATATAGATATTGTAGGAAAATGATATACAATGATTAGAGCCAACAATAGTGGAGTAAGAGGCAAAACTGGGAAAGAAAATCTGAAACAAATGATTTGAATAACCAAAGAAGTGGGCATTCAAATTGCATCAACCTAAATTTACCTATGAATTCTCTCTTTTGCTAGTTATGAGATCCTGGCTGTTTCACTTAGCCTTTCATACATGAAGTTTCTCCATTAATAATGAGACTCATGTCACCAGCTTTGTAAGTGAGGATTAAATTAGCTAGTGTGTAAATAGTATTGAATGTAACTAATAATTAAACATAAGTTAGTAATGTAGAATGGAAACACACTATTGAGAATTTTGACTGAATATCTTATGAGAATATTGTATTAAGACAAAGGGATTTCTACATAAACAATCAGTTGAAAGAGCTTAGAAATAAAAAGGGACAGTGGAAAGCCACCTAACTTGTGTTTAAGCATTGTCTGGCCCAGAAACTTTCATGAATGGTACATGTTCATGTTGTGTGGGTATCTCAGGCATGACTTACATTCCCAGAGTCAATCCAATTGCAACTCTTATTGATTTTAGATAAAGCACAATTTATTCTAGTTACAGTTCTTTCCATACTATACTTTAGAGAGTCAAAAAACTTTTGGATATTGGATTTGATACAAAGCCATGTGACTTTAATTTGTTAACATTTTGAAAGAACAATTGCAGTATGAACTGAGAAGTGAAACACTGTCATGAGACTATGTTGAATAAATTGTTGATGGCCACCCAGGGCACTTCTGAACAATTTTTATCATATTTCAATCGGTAAGCATTGAGAAAATATCAGCTGCAATGTACCTTTTCCTAAACAGAATGCTATTGATCTGCCTAAGTCTAAAGTATGCACAAAGGATGATCAGAAATTTAGAAGGGGTGGTAAATTTGAAAGGAACTCTTGTTCCTTATGTTACTTATGGTTATCTGTTACTGTTGACTTGGCAGATTATGTTCTATTCCTTGATTTGCACACACATGACATGGGCTACCAAAGAAGCTTTACATGCCTACTTTCCTTACAAGGAGATCATTATGAAGATCAAATATCTGCTTTTATTGAATAATAAAGGGAATTAGCTGGTGATTTATAGCTAGTGAATATGTTTTCCAGAAAATATTTTAGAGAAACCTCTCTGAAACCATTATTCACACTAATACAAAGCCGAGAAAATATGAACAAACTTGGGCATCCTCTATCCTGCCCCAAAGCGATTCTAATAAAGCTGTTATTATTGCTCAGACTGTTCATTTCCTTTGAGTGAATGAGAGCTTTACCTTGTTTCCAGACATGGACTCTGTGTCTTCTGTGTGGATCCTATAGCCAAATCTAGTGGTAATGGCGATGTTAATAAATCTTCTTTGAGGAAGGTGGACCTTAACCCTTTATGTATAACACATCCAGTTTTCTTTTTTATTTATTTTTATTTTATTTTTTCCATATTCTTTTATTTTTCATTCAAAAACTTACACTTCCTCCCCTTCTCCCAGTCCCCTCCCGCTACCCCACTACCCCTCCTCCCTCCCCCTGCTTCCTTAAGAGGGGGCATGGTCCCCTGCCCTGTGGGAAGCCCAAGGCCCTCCCCCCTCCATCCCAGTCTAGGAAGGTGTGCATCCATATAGACTAGGCTCCCAAAAAGCCAATACATGCAGAAGAGATAGGTCCCAGTGCCATTATCATTGGCTTCTCAGTCAGCCCCCATTGGCAGCCACATTCAGAGATTCTGGTTTGATCATATGCTCATTCAGTCCTGGTCCAGCTGGATTTGGTGAGCTCCCATTAGATCAGGCACACTGTCTCAGTTGGTGGACCAGCACATCCAGTTTTCTTTAATGTAATTGTTCTTTGTGGTCATTTGTAACTGCCAATGCTTTAATACTTGACTAACAACATTCCTGAATATTGAGTAATGGGCTCTTTTGATCTAGTGGGATCCAGCCAGTGTTACTAATAGGAATCATCTCCTTTCTAGTCAGGTCTCATGAGAAAGCACAGAGATATTTTTGTGGGTCTAGCGGGAATGGGACAGACATAACATTTATTCACAATTCTTTTGATTAGAACTTAGTTGCATGGAAAAACAACAAGGGAAGCAGGGACATGTAGTCTGATGATGTACTCAACTTGGCTTTAAACAACAAATCTGCCTCTGTCACACTAGGTATTAACAGTTTACAAGATTGCTTCTGTTTTGAGTTGAATTTTAAATGCTCCCCAAATGCCTGAGTGTTAAATGGGTTTGGTTACCAACCATTGCTACACCATTAGATGGTGGAAGGACACTTAGAGATGGGCCTTCATGGAGAGGCATTAGGTCACTGGAGAACTTGTTTGAAGGGACACTTGGAACCTCAAACCCTTCCTTTCTCTCACTTTGCTTTCCAGCTATCTTGAGGGGGGGCAGCTTGACTCCATGACATACAGTGTCATCTAGGGGCCAAACATGTCACCACTGAAATCATGAGATAAAGTAAATCTCACCCCCCCACAAACTGCTTTTTCCATGTGTATTCTGTCACAGTGATAGGAAGCCAACACAACCTCTTCCTGTAAAATCATAAAAACCGTGTCTGAACAGTGCTAGTTGTTTGTCTGCTATTGGCCAACAGTCTTAGAGACACATGGATAGATAGAGTGTGTGGCTAAATATTACTTGAAATACAGAGATTTTAGATTTTGTTTGTTCATGACTTTATGGAATAACTTATTTGTAAATCCCTCAAACAGCTATAGAACAATTTCTGTTGCTTGTTGTCTTCCAGTATAGAAATCAAGTACTATTTAAATCGCACTCTTGATTTTGGTGTATGTTTACATGTAGTCTCTTTTACTTGAATCATTTGATAGTAAGAGCTGTGCTGAAATATTAACAATGAAAAAGAAAGGTACTTTGCTCGCTCTGTAGTATTGAGAAACAAAGGACAATGAAGCCATGGCTCAGTCTGGAGCAGTTTTATGGATGTGCTTCAAAATGATCCTGTTAATTTTATAGCTAGGTCACTACTGGCTTTTATCATAAGATATATGAGAGTGTGCATAATATTTTATATAAAGTCCAGTTTTGTTAAACTCTGATTTCAGTAAATATCAATCATGAAATTATCTCAAAGTACTTTGAGAAGGAAAATATTGAAGTAAGGGAATTTAATATGAAATTCAACCATAACAGGTTCATTGTGTTTTCTACTGAGTTCATTTTCAGGAAATACTAAACCAATTTTTCTTCAATTTATAGTGAAATTTACATTTTTTCCTTCTGACTGGATTAGTTGGTAGACAATGTTCATATTGAATTGAAATATAGATGTTTCCGGGTTGTGCCATGAGACTAGTTCTTATAGATTTAACATAAAAGTCTATATTCTATGGACTATATATTTCCTTGATGCTATTAGTAGTATTTTTTTTCAGCTGGCAAGAAAGACAAAGGATTGGCTTTCCAACAATCCCTTTGCTAATGTTTTCTGTCATATAAGAAGTTAGGATTAGTTTACTAAATTTAACCTCAAAAGAGGTGGAAATTACATTTCATATAAAGTTCTGATATGAAAGCTTCAGTATCTGTAAAATTAAAGATTGACTGGAGTTTTAAGGAAGTATGTTGATAATCACTTACACACCTCTAGTTAAGTGGACCGCCCCCCCATATTTTATATATCTTCTGATCAAAATTTCCTTTGTCCTGTGAATTTCAGTCAATTTTAAAGAAAACCATCTTAGTCACTATTAAGTCAAATATTCAAGTTGATATTATTTGACTGTTATTCTTTGCTAGGTAGAAACAGTATTGAATTTTAAATGTTCTGATCTGCCACTTTCTAGCTATTCAATTACCTGGGTGTCAACTCTAAAAGAGCCTGCCAATGCTACACGCATACACCCACAAACATATACACATGTCAAGATATTTGTTTTTTATTTACAAGAAACTCTAAAGAGTTACCTGGATACAAAGGTTCTTTAAATGCTTCCTCTGTTTCTCTCAGATGTAATTTCCATTTTCCAGGAGCATATTGCAGCTCTACATAGAAGCCTAAATTTCTGGCTGCACATTGGGACTTACATGTGTGCATTTTTCTCAGCAAAAAATGATAGCTAAAACTACAGTTTAAGCTTTTATAGCTTTATTAGGTACATTAGAGCTAACGCTAAAGTCTTTTTCTCAATTATGCTGTCACTGATCACATTCACATTTTTTGTACTATGTCTCAGAAAGTCTGATTTTTCGTTGAATGTCTAATGATCACTATCTTTGTAAATCTCTTTGTTTCTTTAAATGTTTCACTACAAACAATATGTTTCTAATTTTTCTCCTAACCCAACTACAAACAACATTTAACAGAAAGAAGTAACAATAAAGGACTGTATCCCTTTATGAGATTTCAAGACCCGGGAATTCAAGACCCTTTTAAAACATCAATAATCAATTTCTGTGAAACACACACACACACACACACACACACACACACACACACACACACACACCATGTCGATTGAGAATACCCAAGTTAAGTCTATGAAAGTTAAGTGTGAGGCAGGTAAGAGTATGACAACAATATTAAAATCAAAGAGAGAGGACATGCACATGAATTCTGATGATCAGATATTCTATAGGATGATATTTAGAGAATCCTACAGTATGGCCCAGAGAAATTACTCGGTTTAGAGCTCACTGCTCTTACAGAGGTCCTAGGTTAAGTTCCCACCAACCATGGTACCTATTTACCTGTAATGTCAGTTCCAGGGCATCTTATACTCTCTTCTGGTCTTCACCCACTATTCTAGAATAGCCAGATCTGGGAAAAGACAGTGTAACTCTTTCATGGACTAATAATATAGAATAAAATAGAGCAAAGGAGATGTTAGAGAGGAAGTGGTACTTGGCTTCAAAGCATGGGCTCTGTAGCTGGGTGCTGGGGATCAGATCCTGAAGCAGTTGTGTTGCCTCTGCTCATAGTCAAGTACTCATTTCTACAAATGGTAGATTCTTGACAGAGATTATTATGGGAATTCATTGGGGTTATATACAAAATATTACTAAAAGTTTATTTTTTATTTCTATTATTTTTTTCAAGATTATAATATAATTACAACTTTCTCCCTTCACCTTCCTCCCTCCATACCCTCTCCCATATACCCCTCTTTGCTTTTTTTCAAGTTTATGGCCCCCTTGTCATTGATTGCTGTTTCATGCATGTTAGGGTTAGGGTTAGGGTATTTGTATGTGTGTATTCCTAAATGCATAAATATAACATGTTCATTCTGTAAAATGTTATTTTGCATACATGTTTTCTGGGCTACCGTTTCATATTGGGTATCCAGTTAGTGAGCTCTTACCTGAGAAATACTAATTCTTTTGCTCTCAGGATTCTTTAGTCAACTGTAGTTTTTGTTATTGTTTTTATTGATTTTTATTGACCTCTACATTTTTCTCTGCTCCCTTCCCTGCCTCTGCCCTTCAACCATAGTTTTTTTGTGTAGGATGGAGGCCCCGTGGTCTTTCCACTCATCCTCTTTTGCATGTCTTATTTAGCTGTTGCTCTTATTTAGCTCCTGTTAGGCAGGCATGATGGTGAGGTTTTATGAGTGTGTCTTCTGAAATAATCTGTTACTATTGCTTTACCCTGGCTGAATGCCAAACTAGCAGAATCATAAAATTTATATTCTTTGTTTTTCCTAGCTCTTAATAATTAATTCTAAAAATAAGGATAGCAATCATTTTATAATTGATTCAGTTGCAAAATTTTCATATCATGTGGTGTCTTAATTGAAAATCTGTTGTAGTCATAATTACTTATCTTTTGTAAGTCATGTTCAAAGGCACAAATGAATGATTTACAAACACACAGTCATAATTTAATACTCATGTGTCTACTCCTATGTGTCTATATGACCACATCATACATAGTTTAAGTATATTTCATATATTTTTATTTTATTGGTATTTTATAAAAATCTGTATTTCTCTCTAGATATCACTTGCAATGGTAGAAACATACTAGGTCCTGTTGACAATCTTGATAATGACTTTTATTTTCTTTTCCTTGGTCATCATCTTAGTTGAAGCTGTGGCCCAATTGTTATGATTTAGGTACATTATTTTTTTTAGAACTAGGTGTGTAGCAGTAAAATTGCACTATCAGTTAGGAATGCTATATTTTTTTTTATAATTTTGTGCTACACTTTTCTCATTGCTATAATTAATACTCTGCTAAAATTATACTTCCTTTTTTAGTAGCTCCTCTATTAAATTTTTAAGAAAGCCCGATGTAAACCAGACCAGAATGACCACTTGTGGGAGTACAGGAGAAGAGTTGCACAGCAGAACCAGATACACTGTGACTGAGAAACTTCCATTCTTTCTTTGACATCTAGATGCTATGCTTTCCTCTCAACAGTTTTTAAGACCACAACACCCTTATTTATTCATTCCCTTATATCTTCTATGTTTGCTTGTGATTCAAACAGAACCAGTGGAGAGATATGCATCTTTATCATGGCTCATTTTCCTTGTAGAATTGATTCATTGATCTATTGTATTGATCAGGATTTTGAATTTGAACTGAAATATGAGTAGTTAACACACTATAGAAGATCATTTCTTGCTCATCCTGAGGTGGCATTTATGAGACCCTCTGGGAGAGATGTTTCTCATTCTGTAATATTAGGTGGTCCTACTGTGCCTATTGGTGTTTTATATTTTGGACTATGAGTGCAATCTGTTGAAATCGGACTTGAATCAACTGTAGCAAGATCAGAGAGCACTTCTTTGTGTTATCAATTTACCATGAGTTTCTCTGACTGATCTCTTTTTACTTCATCTCAATTTTGTTACTTATTTCCTTCCTCCCCTGTAGCATGTGAAGGTTGCTTGGAGATAATTTATCAGACTGTGTTCCTGTAGTGAATTATTACATAAATTACATGAATATTTATAACATGATTAATATAAACCCAGAGATGGAAATTGGGGTTCAACCTGAAGTTCAGAAAAGCAGAACAATCAGCCACTGTTCTTTTCTCTACCCCAGTCCAAAATGGCGATCCTGCCTCTAGGAATCTCAGAATAGGAATAGGAATGTGTGTGAGTGTACTGGCATTTTATTTACATTGTAATAAAAAAAGCTTGTCTGAAGATCAGAGATTAAAACAGTGTGGCTACTGAGATTAAAGGTGTGTGTCACCACTGTCTGGTCTCTAAGGCTGACAAGGGTGGCTGTTTTACTCTCTGGTTTTTCAGTTGAGATATATTTATTAAAATACAAACAAAATATCACTACAGATATTCTTGTATTTTTGGTACCTACTGTAGGCATTGATCTGATTGAAGAGTCTTGAATGGTTCATGGTTTAAATGTCTAACAATGGAATCAGGCATACCTAAATAACCCAATCCTGTTTCATAAGATTGTTGGCCCAGCAATAGATAGCTCATTTTTATTTTACTATTGGGTCCCAGAAGTCTCAGATGCACTTATTGGTCAGAGGTTGGTCTCTTAGGGTACTCATGTTAGTCAACTGTATTTTCTACTAAGAATCTCCATGTAATAAGATTCCTAATTGAATCTCCAATTCTGCAATGGTCTTTGTGAAATGGTCATTAGAGGCACTAAAATATACATAACATACAAAAATTAATGTTCCAGAACCAAAACAAGTTCACCAATACATGAGATCCATAGACCTATGCTTGCCACACATAATGAATAAAATTAGCATGTTGTTTATTTTCAACCAATAATTAGTTTTTAATTGCAAAAAGAAGGTATTACAGCCAGGGCTTTTATTTACTGAACTGAATCCATCATTTAACTTGGGGATAAGTGTGTTTACTGTGTAGTACATGTTGTTTACTGTGAGGATTATTCTCACACACAGTACTAAGTGAAAATAACTCAGGTAGAGCTCTCTGATAACATGTGCAGCTACAGTGCCTGTCTACAAACTCAAAATGTGCTGCTATTTTCTGGAAATGGGCAAACCTATAAAGATGTGTCAGTTCTGTTTGATACATATATGAAATCCATTCCATGCCTGTTTTCTTTGTAGGAAAGAGAAAAGAAAGAATTTACTTGTTATTTATCCCAAGTTTAAAAAAACAATAAATATCTGTTATTTACAATGCTTTAGCTCCTAACTGTTTCCATAATGCAGTGGCTGTTGTTGAGTTTTTATTTAAGTGTTTCTAATTTCAGGTAACAACACTTAGCTATTTGTTTTTGTAGCTTATTTTTGTTACGGCATCGATTGTCACACATTTAAGTGGAATTTGGGGACCCTTATAGCCTTCTGAAAATGCCCTAATATTTTTGAAGCTCAACAAAAAATAGGAAAAGATAATCAGCTCAAAGGTTTCCTTCCTTTTTCATCTGCTTCCCCACAGAAACTCCAACAGAGATAACTAAAAATTCTTGGGCTAGTAAGACAATTCATTTTACCTTCGTCACTCTGAAAAATTCAATTTAATATCATGACATCTGGAAAATAATCCAGATATATCTGGTGTAGGGTCAGACACGCTGAATCTTTCCCGGTAAGCCACGACTCGTAGCGACACACAGATTATTAGAAATGGGTTAAACAAATATGTGAGAGTTAGCCAATAAGAGCTTAGAGCTAATGGACCAGGCAGTATTTCAATAAATATAGTTTCTGTGTAATTATTTCTGGTATAAGCTAGCCAGGCACTGGGCAGCGGGAGCTGGGTGGCCACTGGGACCAAAAACAGGCCCGTTTGCCTCTTGCAACAGTTTGGTGCCCATGTGATGTGCTAAATCCACTTAAAATATGACATTTAATGTTTTAATAACTTAGAACTTTTCATGACAATGAGACACATCTGCTCCTGGCAGCACCAGCTACTTCAAGAGGAAGATAGGCATCAAAGAGACTTCTTATGGAGTTTAATTGCCATTTGGGCAAAAAACTGCTCTTGCCTGGACTGCTTAAATGGACACAAAAAACCCACAGAGAGAGGACTACTTAACTTGCCTAAAGGTGAGATGATCCTTCAGGGTTCCTGCTTCATGAAAGAGTCTGCGAGACATTTTACAAGATACAGAAGAAAGTGGTAAGCTGTCTTTGAATTTTCCTGCTTCATGGAAAAGTCTACTGGATACTATGGGCTTGTCGGCTAAAGATGGATGTCCCAACGGTACAAAGGAACTTTGGGTGACTATACAGTTAGCGAGATATCTCTGTCATTTCTAGAGTTTGGAAGTTGCTTATTTCTTGTTTACTTAGGTAATATTTTATCCTTCTGGAGTCTTTGATGGAGTTAAAGAATGGATAGTTATAGTGATAGTTTTCCATTGTTATAATAAAAGATAAAATAGATCTAAATATGGTAACTGTAATTCTTGCTTGATAACTGTTTTGTTATGTGTAACTTTACTATGTTAAAATAAAAACCTTTCTTTTTTGTTTAAATAGAAAAAGGGGAAATAGTGTAGGAGGGTCCTTCTGTATTTGGGTTGCTTTTATTGGTTAATAAAGAAACTGTCTTGGCCTTTTGATAGGGCAGGACTTAGATAGGGAAAAGAGAACAGGATACTGGGAAGGGGACAGAGTTAGGGAGAGCTGCCCACCATGAAGCTCCCAGGTCAGACATGCTGAATCTTTCCCGGTAAGCCACAACTCGTGGCGACACACAAATTATTAGAAATGGGTTAAACAAATATGTGAGAGTTAGCCAATAAGAGGCTAGAGCTAATGGGCCAGGCAGTATTTCAATAAATACAGTTTCTGTGTAATTATTTCGGGTATAAGCTAGCCAGGCACCGGGCGGTGGGAACTGGGTGGCCACCAGGACCAAAAACAGGTCCACGCGCCTCTTGCAACATATATCAACCTAAGAGTGACACATCAGTAAGAAAGACAAATGACATAAGAATCACAGACTACTACTACTTATTATTATTATTACTAACCTTGCGTATCCAGAACTTTGAATTTTCTTCCTGAGAATCCCATGGCTGCAGGGAGGGACTCTAGGATCATTTTAGTATGGACAGTAAGGCTCAAGTGGATTTTGCTATAAACCTGAAACATTTCAACTCTTCAACTAGGACAGCACTTAATGCTTGCTACGTTTTGTATTTATAGATAAACTTACTTGTAAGCACAAACCCTACTGTGTCTGATGATGTTAATTTTGCTGATGAAAACAATGGAAGCTTTTAATAGGGCAAAACACTTGGCTGCTTTCATAGGACATGACAAATATTGGAATCCAGATGCACAACTAGGTATGTTCATTTCTAATATAGGTCTATGCTGTGATTGGCAATGGTCATGTTCTGCTGGAAATTTAGGTGTTGTCTCCTATGACTTTTTTTTATTTGGTAGGTTTCATACACACAAAGAACAGTTTGTTTTTCATAATTCAAGATACAATTAACAAACAATAAAATTCACTTTTATCAGTGTATAGTTTGGAAACTTTTGCACACAGCTACCCAACAGCTGTAGCAGTTTTTTCTCATTGGAACTGCCAACTCACAAATAATGGAGACTTATTATTAATTATGGCTGCTCGGCCTTAGTTTAAGCTTGTCTCAACTAGCTGTTATAATTAAATTAACCCACTTATATTAATATACATTCTGCCATGTGGTGTTACCTCATCTCTCTATTTCCCATCATGCTTCCTCCAAGTCTGGCTAGTAATTTCATCTTTATTCTTCTCAGAGATTTCTCTCTCTCTCTCTCTGAAAGTCCTGCCTATACTTATTGTGTAAATGTTCAGCTTCTTATTACACCAACTCAGCAATACATCTTCACTCAGTGTTCAAACATCCCACAACATCCCCCCTTTTTGTTTAGTAAGAATTACATTTGCAAAGTCCAGTTCATTTGTATTTGGAAAATTTGAAGAAATTATTATTTATTTTAGCTTGATCTACCCAAAGTGTTATACCAAAGTCATTTTCTATCATAATTTGTATTACCATCCTAAAAATATCTTTTTAGATCTTAAAACATCTTCTTAGATAAATAAGTTAAGGTTTTATATTTCTCAACCTTACAAACTTTTTATCTGTTATACAAGTTTCTTTTCTGAAACTGGTAACAAGGATAACTGTAACAATAACTACCTAGTTTCCAACACAATCAAAGACTCAAGTAGCATATAATATTACCTGAGTAAACAGGAAATGCAGAACAAACAACTTTCAAAACTGTAGAAATGACAGAAACAGCTGTCTGCCTGGACAGTCACCCCAGGTGCAATGTTGTGGCATTCATCCTCAGCCTAGAGGCTTAGACTATCTGACAGGCTTTACAGGAGTTTTGAAGAACCATCCTATCTTTCCTTGACAAAGTTTGGCTGTAGCCTTCCTTTGGAACCTGCTTGTGCAATTTGAATAGTATGCTGTCAGCAGTTGAGGCAAGGGAAGTTTCATTGCCAAGTGGCTAACTTTGCCACAAAGAACGTAAACTTCATATGAAGGTTCTTTGATGTCCATCATCCGTTTTCAAAGTATATTGGTGCTGTCTAGAGCAGACATGTCTCACCGTTGTGAAAAGCTTTATGCTATTAAAACATCATAAATGTCATATTCTGTAGGTCTCCGAAGTGTTTGAAGACTATCTGTCTATCTAAAATATTTGTGTTTGACCTTGAAAACATACCTAACATGGCCATAAATTTGATTGTTAGATAACTACTCACCTGTATTTTTTAATTATGCTAAATAGTTCGTGATAATAACTTTTAAGGACTAGAAATTTATATTACATTATTAAATGATCTGCATAGGTGTAGTATGAGGCTGCTTGTTGGTTCCCTGCTGCCCAGCTAGCTTATACCCAAAATAATCATACAGAAACTATATTGTTTAAAACACTGCATGGTCTATTAGCTCTATCTTCTTATCAGCTAGCTCTTCCATTTTACTTTAGCCCATCTCCATTAATCTGTTTATTGCCACATGGCAATGGCTTACTGACAAAGTTTCAGCATGTCTGACACTGGCAGTGGCTCCATAGTGTCTCACTAACTCTACCTTTGTTCTTCCAGCATTCAACTTATATTTTTCTGCCTAGCTAAGTTCTGCCCTGCTATAGGTCCAAAGCAGTTTCTTTTTTGTTTGTTTTGTTTTTCGAGACAAGGTTTCTCTGTAGCTTTGGTGCCTTCTCTTTATTCATTAATGGTAATCACAACATACAGAGGAAAATCCCACATCACATAGGTACTATGACTTAAATAAGAATAGAAATATATATACATTATAACAAAAATAACCTTAAATTTGTATCAATATATAAATATTCACACTAATGTAAAATATTTGAGATTAATAGTTGCTTAACTTTAAAAGTTTATTCAATAACTTATCATTTTATCCTACCATTTCTATATTCCCCTGTCTTTTTTTCCAGAAAGAGATTATTGAATCCAACCTCCTTTGTTTACTTTTTCTCTTGACCAGTGCTGCGGTGGCTCTTTCTGCTCCTTCAGCCAATAGCCTTTAAGATACCAGCCCACTTGGGCATGGTCTCTTTTGCTTTAAAAAGCAGTGGTAGCCCTGCTCTCACTCTCTTGCTTCTTGTGACTTAATGCCTTAATCTGGTGCCCAATGTAGGGCTCGAACCCACGGCCCTGAGATTAAGAGTCTCATGCTCTACCGACTGATGCCTGCTGTAAAAAGCAACACTGGTCTGAATGATGGGTTAAATGTGGAGGATGAGTCCAAAAGTCCAGTAGGACAGAAGAAATGTATATTTTGGCAGACTTATATAAACGATGAAAGACCAAAGCTAAGTGTTGGTATAAATGGCATTTTTTATTGAAGGCTTAGTAGGGACAGGTGCAGATGTAAGTATCACTACTCCAGAATCTTGGCATCCGAACTGGTCTCTTCAAGAGGTACATGTTCAGTTCCTGGGAATTGGAACCCTATCTTGGGTAAAACAAAGCATGAGCTGGGTTGAGTGCATAGGGCCATCAGGGCAAATAGGAAGACTAAGGCCATATATAGCCAATATTGCAGTGAATTTGTGGGGTCATGACCTATTGAAGCAATGGAATACCCAGATTAACATTTCTGCAGCCCCCAAAACTTATGTTTCTGAGGAAAATATTAGAAGATATTAGAGAAGATGAACACCAGGCATTCAGGCGGTATAAGAACATAAAGCAATTGATAAACCTTTAGAGGTACCAAGAGCCCTGCCTTTACAATGGTTAACTGAGAAACCAATATGGGTTAAGCAGTGGCCTCTAGCTGAGGAAAAGTTGCAGGCTTTAGAACAGCTGGTATATTTGTGGTTGTGAGCCTAGCCTTTAATGGCTGAGCCATCTCTCCAGCCCAAGAGCAATTATATCCTCAACATATAGAAGAATCTACCAGCGCTTGGAATTCTCCTATATTTGTTGTTAAAGAGAAATCTGGAAAATGGGCTACCAGCAAGGTTATTCAACCCATGGGCCCTCTACAATCTGGAATTCCTCTGCCTTCTCTGTTACCTAAGGGATGGCCTCTCATAGTTATTGATTTCAAGGATTGTTGCTTCACTATACCTTTACAAGAAAAGGATAGAAAAACGTTTGCCTTCACAGTGCCTACTTATAATAATTCTCAGCCTACTAGGAGATACCAGTGAACTATCCTACCACAGGGAATGCTCAATAGCCTCAGCCTGTGTCAATACTTTGTAAGTCAGCCATTGGAAATAATTTGTAAGCAATTTCCTAAGTCTATAATTTACTATTACATGGATGACATTTTGCTATCTTATTCAAACATACATACTTTAGAAAGAGGGTGTGAGGAAGTAAAGATAGTTTTGCCTAAATGGGGAATACAAATTGCTCTTGAAACAATTCAGTCTTGTTTTCACAGGAGAAGAAAAATTATGAATACAATCAAAATTAACAAAGATCCGTTTTGAAAAGGAGAAACCTCTTGAAAAGGAGAAATGATACCTCATTTACAATGGTGAGAATCATACAGCTGGTAAGTAAAACTCATAAGGGTTAGGGTAGGGCTCTGCTCTTATCTTTACAGGAAAATACACATCATCAAAAATTCAAAAGACCCTGGATGTTGAATGCTTACAGAAGAAAAAATAACTATCCACTAAGGAGCATCTAGGAAACAGAATATGGTTTATTAATCCAGGTATGGGTTACACTTACATTTACACACACACACACACACACACACACACACACACACACACATTCAGCTGGTTTTAGAGTTGGACAATGGTTTTGTACTTCTCTAAATCCAAGCTTCTTGTTAAAAGAAACATTCAGAGTTTCTGTCTCAAATCAGGAGACATCTGGTTTGGGACAGAGGAAGACTTTACAAAAATTTGACTTTCTCCATGCTTATTTTCTCTATATCATATTCTTCATTGAATGTATGTTTATATGAATAATGTTTAAGTTTTTCATGATGAACATAGATTTTCCTACAGATCCTTTTCCTGCAGTAAACTTTGAAGTTTCTAGGAAGAAGATGGGGCCCCACACCAACCACTCCACCTAGTTGAGATGACATTGTGATGCAGACAGTGGTACTATAAGACTGCTTTTTGAGTACCAGCTGCTCAAATGGTGCACCTTCTCATATTTTGGCCAGAACTCCAAATGACAACTTTGAAAATCAAAACAAAACAACAACAACAACAAAAAAACCCTATTGACTGCTCAGAAATTGTTTGCAACTATACTAGACAGTAATTTTGGAACTTAACCACCACTTAATTTTTGCAGGATCCCATTAAGAGAACATTGCCCCCATGACAGTGGGAAGCAATTCTAGAAGATGACACCCTCTATCCCAAAAAATTTTGTCCATAGGGTTGGGAACACTGTTAGGGGTTGTTGATTATTACTTGTACTAGATAGAGGGTTGGGGTGAAAACTATGTTAAAAAAAGGGAGATAGTAATAGTGGGTAATAGAGTGAATACTTGTGAGCTATTATTTATGGATAATTTACATTGGTATAGTTTTGTATATTGATACAAGTTCAAATTATGTCTTTTATTTTGGTTTACATTTGTACACCTATACAAAGTTATTTTGTCAGATTATATATATGCATGTTTCTACCTCAGTTTAAGACATTTTGTATATTGATACAACTTTTAGGATATATTTTCTTATTGCATTGTAAATTACTCCTATCTCTCATTAAAATACTTATAGATTGTTTACATTTTGAGGTCACTGTCTTTATTTGTCTCACATTTATTTACAGATTATTTAATATTCTGACATGAAGTTTTAGTCTTTGAGATATACAGATCAATAGTTGTTCATGTTTGTTGTACATACAGTCAGATCAATTAGTTTCTTTACATATATAGAAATTGTATTATGTCTAGATAGGGAATCTTCAACCACTTCAAGGATCTCTAGAACATGGCATTTAAATAACTTAGGATTTTGTTGACATGAGACATGATTGCTTCTGACAGTACCAATCTATTCCCAAGAGAATGTTGAGCACCGAAGACACTCCAATTGGAGCATGTTTTCTTCTTGGCTAAACTAGCCTTTGGGGAAGGAACTGACAATGCCTCAACCACTGACAAGTTACATAGTATCCGGAAATAGATAAGTAGGACTGTGAAATCTTGCCAAGACAGGGTAAGAGGGTTTTGAAAAATTTACTGCCTCTGAAAATGGTCTGTCAGTTATGCTAGCCAAAATTGGTTGCTTCAACGTTGCAAAATGAGACTTTGGGTGATTGCTCAGGTGGCTAATTGTCTCTGTCATATATTGCTTACTTTGGAAGCTACTTGATTGTACTTCCTGCCTGCTCAAGTAATATTATCTCTGTTCTCAGGCCTTTGATAGGGTTGAAGATTAGATAGTCATAGTTACTGTACTCTTATGGTCTATCCAAGCCATTTCAATACAAGACTTAGACTCCTTAGGATAGAATGTTTATTAAAACATTTAACATATGTTCCTTGCTTAATATTGTTTATGCTCATTGTAATTCTAGTCTTATACTTGATATCTCTTTCTAGTGTATATTGTTTTGTATTGGGTTTGGAACTCTCTTACTTAAACAAAAGGGGGAGGTGTTGTGGGGGCTACTTTTGCTCCTTCAGCCAATAGCCTTTAAGATATTGGCCCACTTGTGCATGGTCTCTTTTGCTTTAAAAAAAAGCAGTGGTAGCCCTTCTTTCACTCTCTTGCTTCTGGCTCCTACTTCCAGCTGCTGGACTGTTCCTGTTGGCTCAGAGGGCTGTTGTCTAGAACAGTGATCTGTAAATTTTCCCCTTTAATAAATAACCCTTTTATTAATCATAATTCCAAACTGGTTTGGGATTGTTTTGTGACCTATGCCTTCAGAACATGACCAGTAACAACTTACAACTAAATCCTCCCAAACAATGACAAAAATTCACTGAATGATCAGAAACCACCCATCCTACCTCTTGGGAATGTGGACATCATGTTCTCTAGACTGCTTCCTGTTAGCTGCAATGATGGCATATTTAAGGGACCCTGAGAAAATTGGATAATTGGCTAATGATCAAGTCCTCAGCAAGATAGCTGTATTATTTTTTGTTTAGTCTCTGTGTGACGGGAAAATGTAGAGTTTATCTGAAGTCCTGAGTGGAATTATCTGTGAGGCTGTATCATCTCAGCTAGCAGTTTTGCAGTTGTTCTGGATGCAGAATTTTGAGGAAATTGCAACAGAAGCATTCTGAGAGACCCAGACTAAATATCTTCTTTGGTATTGGGTCCTTTTGTTCTGAAAACAGATAAACTTTCAAAGATAACATGTATCTGCATTAACACAAGTGTTTCATGAAGACTTATTATCAATTATGAAAGCTTGGCCATTAGCTCAAGCTCGTCCAAAACTAACTCTTATGACTTAAATTAAGCTATGTATAGTAATCTCTGTTCTTCCACATGGTATTACTTCACCTCTCTACCATCCATCCTGCTTCCTCCGAGTCTATCTTGTGACTTTGTCCTTCTCCCACTGTTCTTTCTCCCTATCCAGATGTCCAGTCTAGCTGTTGGCCATTCAGATTTTTATTACAGAGTCACAGCAATACATCTTCACACAGTATACAAATATCTCACAATAAGCAGCCACATCATTATGTAGATTTACCATGTTTTCTTGGACCTGCCTGTCTTCCCACCTCTCCTGGAAGTAACCAACAGAACTGCTGGGTAAGAGAAATAGCTTTTAACTTAGTAAGATATTTTCAAAAAGTTTTGTAAACTGAGTTTTCAGTCAGTATTCCCACCAGCAGGTTATGAGGGTGACGGGGGGGTTTCATAATTTAATAGCATTACCAGTTTTTACTTTGAGACATTTTGATAGATGTTAAACAACTTTTCCTGTGGCTAATAGGAATGAGCATTTCACATATACATATTAGTTATTTTTATCATTTCAAAAAAGTCATTAGATTTATTTATTTAGTGTGTGTGTCTGTGTGTGTGTGTGTGTCTGTGTGTGTACACATGCATGGGCATGTAGCATTGTATGTTTGTGGTAGTCAGAAGACAAGTGGCAGTAGCTGGTTCTGTCTTCAAACATACTGTTCCCAGGTATCAAACTCTGGTCACTAGACTTGATGTCAACTGTTTCTATCCACTGAGCAATCTCTTTGACTCTTGTTTTCTTTATGGAAAAATAATCAATTTTTTATTGAAAAATGTTTTATTTCTTTTCATTTTCTGGAAGCTTTTCTTTTGGAGAAGACAAATTTTATTTTTTGCCACCCTATACAAAGTCCATGATAGGTATATATTCTTATTTTTTCAAATATTCATTTTTAAAGCAATCTTAAAATTTTGGTTACTTTTTCCCATATTATTGATTCAAAGAGCTTGTCATATATTTTTGCAAGAGTTTGTATTAAATATGTCATAAAATCCATGTTATTGAAATGGTTTTTCCAATTATGTCATTTAAATTTATTAATAAATTTCAATTTTCATAAAATTAAAATTCAACAAGTCCTTGCATCCTTAATTCCTCTTTCTTTTCCCTTCCTTTCTTATTTCTTTCCCTTTCCTTCCACCTCTTCTTTTGACTTTTGTGCCTGGAATATTTTTCATCCTATCAAAACTTGAAGTCACTTTTTATAATTCTTTCTAGTAGAGGTTTGTGTATTTCCACAGGGTCATGTGAATCATCCCACTTCCATAACGCTATGCAGTGTGTGCCTTGAGCTGTGGCTCACTTGCTTCCTCCACACTTTTAGCTGGGACTTTTTGTGGAAATAAATTTCCTTTCCCATAGTTGTGCCCTGGTGTGAAAGGCAATCTGATCTCTCTGTTGGAACCTATTTCTGGACTTTCTGGTTTGTCCCACTCATGTCTATGCCTTGTGGCACTGACCCACAATGTCTTGGTTAATGTAGTGTTGCTGTAGGTCATGGATTTGATTACCTGAAAATTCATTCCTCATGTTCAAGATACTCAGACAATTCCATGGTACATTTCCACATATATTTTATATTCAGCATGTCAATTTTTACAAAACTGATAGCTGAGATATTGATTGGATTACATTAAATCATTAAATCAAGAAGAAATGAATATTAACCCTATTAAAATTTCAAATTATGAATATTGCATATTTCTCCAGTACTCCTGGTACTAGAAAAAATTCTCAGAGTCATTTTCAGTGACAGAAACTTGAGCCTTTGATGTAAGATTTATGTCTAAGGATTCTGGGTTTGGGAACTAACAGAAATCATGCATTTTATTTTCTAACTAATTGCTGCCAGGAACAACAATGCAATGGATCTTGATATATTGACCTTGTATCCTGTGATATTTCTTAGTTCAGTTGTAAATTCTATGAATTTCAAAACAGATTCCTTGGGATTTTCTACCTTAGTGAACAGTAGTTGGAGACAGCTACAACGTATTTCTTAGAACTAAATACATTAGGGTTTGCAAACTAATTTCATCTGCCATCCACTTCTATTAGAGGTCATATAACAAAGCATTGTTTGAACATAAGAAACCCAAGTGGAGTGTTTTATACACAAAAGCATGTTTTGATTATTTAATCATAGTGTTTCTTAACAAAGTCACATTTGTTTATTTATTGCCTAGCATCTTTTTGTTTTTACTTCTTGCTTTAGTGTTCCACCTGAAACCAGCATTCCAAGGCTGACTAAAGCCTGGAAGCATACATTCTTGTCTTTCTTCTAATTTAATGAAGAAAGGATAGAAATATTTACACTGTTAAGTGAAATACTAGTTTTGGAGTTCTCATAAATATTCCATTTTCCAGGTTAATGAAATATCTTTTCCTACATTACAAACACATTAAAACACATGAATTCGTGTGTGTGTGTGTATGTGTGTATGAATTCATGTGTGTTTACATGTGCATCCTTGTGTGCACTAGGGATCAAAACCAGAATAGTATTTGTGCTCTTGGTAAATGCTCTACCACTAAATGTATCTCCTAATCAGATGTGTCTGGTTTTTAGCAAAAGATTTTTGGGCGGTGGTAGCACACATCTCTCATCCCAGTACTCGGAAGGCACAGGCAGGAGGATGTTTGTGAGTTTGAAGTTAGTCTGGTCTACAGAGGCATTTCCAGGATAGCTAGGGCTACACAGAGAAACCCCATCTCAAAAAGGCAACACACACACACACACACACACACACACACACACAAAAGAGTTTTTCTGTATCTGCTGGCATTTCTATTTTATTATTTCAAGGTAGTAAACTTATCTTGATGGATTTTAAAATGATGAAACAGCTGTATACACTGGAATATGCACTTATTCATGTTACAATTTTAAGAAGCATGTTCGGATTGGCTTGTATTTTAAGATATTTGCACCTGTGTTCTAGTAAAATATTATTTGTCTGCATGCTGTTTCATGAACTATAGACATGAAAAAGTCCGTTATTTTTTTTAGCAAGGATATGCAAATTTCATTACATGGTATCTCATTCTTTGATACCTGTATATTTATAGATATTTCTTCTCTGGTATTGCAAATGAAAAAATACATTATGCTTTTATTTATTTATTTATTTATTTATTTTTATTTAAAAATTCTTTTTTTTAAAGTTTTTTATTATTATTATGTATACAGTGTTCTGTCTGCATGTATTCCTGCAGGCCAGAAGAGAGCACCAGATCTCATTACAGATGGTTGTGAGCCACCGTGTGGGTGCCGGGAATTGAACTCAGGACCTCTGGAAGAGCAGCCAGTGCTCTTAACCTCTGAGTAGTGACCTTTTAATTACTATCATTTACTGATTTTCCCCAGTACCTTTGAAAAAATTTATCATTGGTATATAATTCAACCACTAACTTATAATATATTTAATTGCTAGGCATCTATAGGGACTGAATTAAATCTTTGATTATTTTACTCTTTTTAACCTTTTACATGAATCAGATTTTCACTTTGAATATGGAAGTGTCTTCATAGTGATGGTGACCTGTGCTTGATGACCTTTGTCATTTGTTGTATATCATTGTGTTAGTCAAGCTCACTATTGCTGTGATGGAACACCACCAACAAAGCAACTTGTGGAAGAAAGGGTTTGTTTCAGCTTACACATCCAGGTAACTGAGGGATATCAGGGCAAGAACCCAAACAGGGTAGGATCTTGGAAGCAGGAGCTGATTCAGAAGCCAGGGAGTATTGCTGCTTACTGGCTTGCTCTTTGTGGTTTTCTCAGCCTGCTTTCTTATAGAACCCAGGATCACCAGGCCAGGAGTGCCACTGTACAAAGTGGGTTGGGTCCTCTACAATCAATCACTAATTAAGAAAATGACCTACAACTGGATCTTAGGCAGGCATTTTCTCATTTTCTCCTCTTTGATTACCATACCTTATGTCAAGCTGACATAAAACTAGCCAGCACAATTACCAACACTTAGTACATTTTTAACAGGTTTGAATTTTTTGGACAAAACTCTAAGAGAAAAACACCTGTAATTTGTCTTTAATTAGTTTTGTCATAAATCATGTAGAACACCTATCTGTATTGTTAATTTTCCAATTATCAAACCTTTATTATCTTATACAATATACTTACTATATCCATTTTCATTACACAATAATGTTTAAAGCACCAGCAATTTCTGTAAGCACACACTTAAATTTCTGCAAGTTTATGATCCTTGAACTTAATTTTATCAATATTGTTTTTATTTGTTTCCTTCTTAAAGCAACTCTGTAAGTCAGATTTTTTGCTAGTTATCAGGTAACTTGTAGAATATCATATTTGAGATTACATTTTAAAATGGTGATATATGATGCACATATTCAAACTGAACCTAAAAGAAATAAAAATTACAGATGAAAATAAACACTTTTAAAATTATTACATTCTATGTATTTAAAGATGTATTTTATTCTTTTGCTTAGTATAATTCAGAAATGACTCTGTGGTACAATTCTGGCCCATATGATTCTAGAACATGTTGCCATAACTATCAGAGTCACTTCAATTAATGGATGCCCTTAAAACAGTTTTGTACCCTTCTGGATATGAAGAAAATGTGCAAATATTTCTCCTCATTGTAGCTACTTTACAACTGTTTTGGGGAGATAATCTTACATTGAAAATGCTGAGTGGTTCGCAGAGAAACCTAATGACACAGGCCTGGATACTTCTTACCAAGTCAATAAACCTGAAAAACAGCTATGATGTGAACCAATTAATTACATTATTATCCAAGCTAGATGTTACTCAACTTCAGAGGGCACTATCCTCACCTTTTTGATGTCATGACTCAGAAAATGCAATGAAATAATATCCCATAACTTAATGTATATTTGTAGACCTGCTTTAGGTTTAGGAACTTAATTTATTGATGTGACAAGCACTTACATAGATTTAGAGTGGAAACCATTCAAAATGCACATGGACCAAGAATAGACTTTATAGAGATTATGGAAGGTCTCTGGGGACCTTACTAATTATGGTTTATAAGTATCATACTTATAGGGGAAGCAAGACTGAAAACGGCCAAGCAGGATGCTTGTTCAGAGGAAGTGGATGGTAATAAAAGACTTATTTTAATATGGATATGAGCTGCAGATTAATTACTGTAAGTGCAGACTTGAGAGTTCTGTTTGCACAGTTTATAAAATTTCCTATGTGGCCAAAACAAAAAAATTATTAATAGTACGTGGATGTGGTGGTATTATGTCAATAATTGCTATTTACCTAAGTAGGACATATAGAGCTGGACTCAATTCAAGTCATCAATAATTTCTCTTTTGTACTTATTTTTATCTTTATGTATTTTCCTGAGGGTTACGTAGCACTTACTTTTGTTGAGTTTTGATAAGCTTAAAAAAATTGACAACTAGGAAAGCTTTCTATTAACCTACTACAATAAATACTTGGTAGGATAACAGAACAAGTGTGCATGTGTGCGTGTGTGTGTGTGTGTTGCTCTTGTTGTTGTTATTGTTATTAAATCATCTTCTAAATTTTTCAAAAACGAAAACATTTATTTTCAAGACTTGCTATAGATTTGAAGAAATGGAAGGGAAGTCTAGAATACATTCTATCACCACTGTACCCACTACATCATATATGTATCTCCTAATATATTTTAAGGTTGATAATGAATTTCTCAATGATGGTATTTATATCTGTAATGGTTTAAGTAAAATGTGACAGTGGGCAGCGGGCCATGAGACCAGGCCGCAGGTCCCCAAGCATTGGCAGACAGTGGGCAGTGGGTCCTGAGACCACACAGGCCATGAAGGCAGCCGGGTCCCAGGCAGGAAGCCATGTGGTAGATGAGAGACAGAGATGGATAGGCACACCATGCAGAGTGAAGTTAGATATTTAGTGGGTTATGGAAGGGAAAGTGAGAAGGGGAAGAGCAGAGAGAGGCAGAGAGAGAGAGAGAGAGAGAGAGAGAGAGAGAGAGACATAGGCTGGAAGCTGAAGATCAGCTTTTGGGGGAAATGGGCGTGGCTTGTCTCTTAAAGGGACAGGACAGACAATTATAATAGCCACACATTATATGGAACTCTGAAATGACACTTTCTCATTTTCCTTTGTGGTTATGCCAATGATAAGCTTTAAAAGGATTTAACTGGACACCTCATAACTGCTTTTTCTTCATAGTACAGGATTGCCATTCTAACCAAAGAAAAAAGTCAAAAAGCAAAAAAAGGAGGGAAGGTGATGAAGAGAGGGAAAGAGGGAAGTATCATCTTTCCTAAGAGGCATCTCCTGGTCAGGTGGATGTAAGGTCTAGTTGGACTGATTCTTCAGGGATAGGACAATGCTCTAATCTTTAAGGCAAATCAGAGTGTGTTCATACAGGGTCAGAACTAGAACTCAGATTTTGAAATAGTTACCAAAGTTAAAAAATTTTAGGACATACTTAGTACATAATTTATATACCCTTCTTTTAGTTCCACAGTGGCCTAGGGCACAGACATACCACTGTTGTTTTAAAATAATTATTTTTATTTTCTGAAAATATAATTTCATACTTTTCCATCTTCCTTTTCCTCTGTCCAATCCCTCCCTTATATCTCCTTCTTCCTGTCATCAAATTCACAGCCTCTTTTATTTTAGCTGTTGTTACAGAAATAGCCACACACATATATTTTTAAATGTATAAATACAATATATTTTATCTTTGTAATGTTACTTTCACACATATGTTTTTAGGGATGACCATTGCTGTTGGATAAGCAATTAATGTGCTCTTATCAGAGGAAGAATATTTCTCCCCTTAAGCATTCATTAAGGACTTGTTCTTGGTCTAGGGTCAAGGCCTGGTGAGCTATTCCCTCTTTCATGTTAGTTTGTCTATCAATGTCGTCCTTGATACTGTATTGTTTAGGCAGTCATGTTGGTGAGACTTTATGGGTGTATCTTCTCAGACATTCCTAGGATACACGATCTCAAAGTAAACTTCTGTTTCTCTGACTCTTACAGTCTTCCCACCCCCTCATCTGCAAAGGTCCCTGAGCCTTAGAAGCAGAAGTGTGTTGGAAATGTCCCAGTCAGAATTCAATACATTGACTTTTCTGCTCCTCTCCATTGTTTCTCACTTACGATGTAGCCTGCACAAGTATGGCAAACTGAACTTCCAATTTCACCTGTCCCCTGCAGCTTCTTTTCATAGTGATTCAAATGAATTAATGGAAAAAAGGTACAAAATGGTACAGTTGGGTACAGTACCCTAATTGTCCCCATGTTTATCAGAATAGGTGAACAATAACATTCATAATGTTCTACATTTGATTTTAAAGTAGTTGGTCCTTAATAAGTTTTCATAAATAAGAATTTTTTAATAGAAGAATTCATTTAACAGTTAAAAAAAATCAGTGGAGAAATAACGACAATACAACATCCCACAGCCAGTTCTAAAATAGTGTCAAAGCTGACAATATTCAAGAAAAAAGAGTATGTTTTATAGGTCAGGAAACAAAGAAAAACAGAGTGAAGGGAAAATTCAACTTAAAATTACCCCACTGCAAATGTTCCTTTAAACCTAAGCCAATTATTCTTGGATCACTGAACTTTCTCTGTAGAATTTTTGTTAAGGGAGTAAAATTCCTTCCTGACCAAATATAGAAATATATATTAGAGCCAACTAATTTCAGTATGTATGGAAGAGGTAAAACCTGTTAAATATTACCATTTGTAATGAGAATTTTGATATCATTCTTTTATGGTGCTATTTATTACTCTGTTTTATGTGCAGCAGCTGCCAAACAAATGTACCTTGCCTTAGAGAGAATCTGTGCAATATTAACAGCAAACAAACACTAGACAGGGATTAGGATATGTGGACTCAGTTCACAGTCTGTTCACAAACTGCCTGTGACCTCTACAGCTCTCAAGTCCTGGATGTCCAAGTGAGATTTATTATCTTGACATGGAAAGAGAGAAGAAATGAGAGAAATACACACTGTGGTCCTTTAATGTGTTTTGCAAAATATCACTGAAGTAGAGATAAGTCACAATGCTTAAAATTAATTCACTATCCATACCTAGTTTATGACATATTACAAAATTTATTCCACCATTAATGGTGACTATTAGGATTATAATCCATTTTAAGGTCTGCAAATATGTAAGAACTTGCTCACGATTTGCTAAAAGAATTTCATTGCCGATTAAGTAAATAGTTTACAAATACAATCCTCCCAAAGTCTCTACAGTGGTAATAAAGCTGATGAGAAATTTGGTGACTTTTTTCTACAAATTTATAATTGTATTAAGTACAGAGAAACTGGCTTGATGAAGTTTGTATAATCAAGTACCAAGTTCTCTGCTGTCAAAATCCATCAAGATTAAATAAAATAAATAAACGGTATCTGTATTGAGATGAAAATAAAGATGTAGAAGATAAAAGATTAAAGTAGAGAAAATGATATATACTAACATTTCTTGGTATAGAGATAACATTAGCATAAAATGATCAAGCAAATTCCATGACCTGGGCAAATAGGCAAAAACAGAAAAAGCCACTAAGTGACTCACAGGTGAAGACCATGCCTTAAACAGGTATTTTGCAAGTTGTACCACTGAAGTATTGTGGAAACATTATCCAGTCTATTATACATGCAAGCGAGTACTTTCCTTAACTTTGCTTAATGACAGGAATGGAGAAACAATGGTCCCAGACCAATAGCCAAATGCTTGTGAAAGTATGCAAGAAGTTACAGACACAGGGAGTGGTCAATGCCTTCAGGAGCAAGCCAACAGAGGTGAATGTAACAATTACAGAAATCTGTGCCTACTGAGTGCAGCTGAACATCTGAAAAGATCTGAAGAAACCACAGCATCTAGGTCCCTCAAAATATCTTGTTGAGAACATTCAATCATGGAGAATTGAATGTGTCAGCTAAAACGTAGTGGTGATACAGAGGTCCTGTTACCCTCCTCTTATCATAGTAATTTTAGAGAGGTTTGAATTACAAATCCTCAGTCCTCAAGAATTATGTATCTATAAAACAGAACTATTTCTCCAGGGACCCAAGGATTGTCTAAACTCAAACCCCCAGGAGCATATCTCTTACCTTTGCTCCCAGTCCTGTGACAGGACAGGATATTTTCAACAGTCTTGCTTTAGATTGTCCTACTACTGTCTGTCATGAAAATAAGAATTGGCGGTTGAACACATGAAATGCACATGAAATGGTCATGTGTGATACCTCCTCTTAATACTCTCAATGTCATTTAAAGTATCAGTAGACCTTTCCTTCAGGAATCTGCTTTCAACTCACATTGTGTTCTTTCCCGCTTTAGGGTTGGTACTGAATAGAACCCGTGTTCACTGTCAAGTTTGGTTGATCTTCAGCATTATACATTGTCAGAAATTATGGTATATTTTCCTGTTGAACAGTGAGTCCTTTACTAGTATGAATAACCAGCATACAACATTTAACAAAGGTTAATTAAGAAAGAGTTCAAGCAGTGGTAATGGTAGTGGTGATGATAGTGATCCAGGGCCTACTCTCTACCACAGCACTCTGGATACACTAGGTGAAATTCTAATCATTTACTTTTCTGTTTGCTTGTTTTTTTTCCATATTTAATCTTCAAAACTCATCAAGGCCAGTATCAGTTATTTTGCTCCTTTACAAATGAGAAACTGAATAATGGCACAACTAAACAATCAGCCCATGCCTACAAAGCTAGAAAGAGGTAGAAAAAGCATCTGATGTCACAGTCAATCTCCCCATCTCTAACACTTTGCTTGCCTCAGATGCTTCCATCCTATACCCATGCTCCAGTTTTTATTTTGAGAGAAATGAAGAAAGACTTGCTAGGTCCCAACCCTGCTCGTCCCCGGGCATCCCTTCTCATCTGCGTTGTCCCGGCCACACCCGAGCTCGGCCTACCAGAGCTGAGGACTTGGGGGAAGGGCGAGTCCCCTGCTAGGGGGCCTCCTTTGTCCCACGGAGCCAAGCCGAGCAGAGCAGGCAACCCTCAGTAGGCCTGCCCTTGGGACCGGGAACCTCGCCCAACCAGCTTCCACGGATTCATATGGATCCTGACCCCGGGAGCCAAGCGGAGCCGAACGGAGCAGAGCGGGCAACTCTCAGAAGAGATGGGCAGGCGCCAATCAAAGAATTCATCCAACAACCTGAAAAGCAACATGATAACACCAGAATCCAGCGATTATGGAAAAGGAAAGCCCGAGCAACCTATCCCAGATGAAGTAGAAGAAATTGACTTTAAACGTAGCTTTATGAAAATTATAGAGTCCTTTAAAGAAGAGGTGAAAAACTACTTTATCGAAAGGGATGAGAAAACTAACAAAAAGTTAGAAGAAATGAATAAATTCCTCAAAGATACCCTAGAAAACCAAGAAAAAGCAATCAAACAG
>PVIU01017625.1:0-41334 GCA_004026605.1 Ondatra zibethicus
CGCTGGAATGCACACAGGCGCTGGAATGCACACACAGGTGCTGGAATGCACACAGGCGCTGGAATGCACACAGGCGCTGGAATGCACACACAGGCACTGGAATGCACACAGGCGCTGGAATGCACACAGGCGCTGGAATGTACACACAGGCGCTGGAATGCACACAGGGTGCATGGTGGAGTCCATTCTGCCTTTCCACTCATCACTTCTTACCGCTGAAAGCGTGGCTGTTGTGTACCTCGATATACCTGCCAGGGACAATGCTAGGTCTCCTCATCCCCTCCCGGGCACCACCTTTCCCTGTACCTCAATTGCGCATTCCCAATCCCTTAGTACCCTGGGCATGCAGGCAACGTGCTAAGATTAGATTGATGGACAAGTTTTCAAAGGGACAGCTTAGTCTTAAGAGCACCCAAATATTTTTATATCGCTCATATGCTGAAGCAAGCAATAGAAATGGACTGTTTTTTTCCACTTTACTAAAGAAGAGTACACACAAGTGATGCCTTGGGGTCAACACTAAACTACAGTGTAGCTTATCAAATATTTGATAACCAGGTGACAAGCAAGGTACGACCCAGGACTCAGAGGCACAGTCGCTGCTATGCAGTGTGGAGGGCGCACTCGTGAGCACTGGGCCAGCCAATCATACACTGCCCGGCAACTGCTCCCGAGTGTCACAGGCCCCAGGCCTACTGTCTTATGTCTGTCTTGTCAGCTGTTCCATCTTCCCAGATCAATCTGCAAGAGTCCAACTCTTGTCTTTAGATTTACTGCTGCAAATCCGTTACATCTGGGCAATCAGATTTCCAAAATGGTTAGAATTCTCTCTTTAAACTTGGTGAAATCAATTCTAGGTGAAAACCCAAGTGATGCTCCACCCATCAATCAAACATGCGACAAGTGGTGAGAGTGTGGTTCTGTGGCTGGCAGAGAGGACTATTCATTCAAAAGCACCAAGGTTACTATGGTGGAGAGCACAGACCTGGAAATCAGAAGCCCTGCATTTTCATAGTCTGTGTGCTCTTAGGTAGGTCAGCTTAAAGATTCTCTGCCCCTGTTTCTTCATTTGAGCAAATGGTACTTTCCTGCTAAGAGCTCAGCAAGATGAAGAAGATGCAACCCAATTACCAATACACAGTCGAAGTTCTAAAATATTAGTGGCTGTTCCCATCAACTGGATTCCGACACACAAGTGCCAACAGGATATGGCTTCAATAGTCCCTGCCACAGTTAACTTCCCCTAACCACAGTGCCCTGGAAACGGCTTCAAGACGTGCTTTGCAAAAGGATGTCCACCTGTTCTAGAGCCTAAGGCCCTGCGAGCCACTGGTGTCCTGTGTTCCAGAAGCAAAATCTCCCAGTGGGTCTTTCTATATTACTGGATCACACAATTACCTGGGTCACTATCATTTCGGTCCCCAGCCCAGGGAGGTTGTTCATTTATAATTGCCTTTTGCAACCATCTACTTTTCAAATAATCTTTGCAAAAACAAACAAACAAAAAACAGTCCATTTGCAAAATAGAGACTGTTAAGTCAACAGTGGAGGTGTGATAGGGCGATCCCTCCACTGCTCAGGCCTCCACAACACCCAAGTCATGGCCTAACATGACTACTCCCTGCAAGAGTGATGATCCCTGGAAAAGTCAACCAGCCTTGGTTTCCCGCCAGACCTGGACAACAGACACCTTTGAGAAAAGCCTAACCGGTGATGGCTAGCAGACACAGAGAAACAGAAAACTTGGCCCAGGCAGAAACAAAGCTCCCTGTCCACGTATATAGTGTTGGATTCTGGGAACTTAGCCGTTTCAGTTTAGTTTCTGTCTCATGTCCCCTTAAGACAAATCCTGTGACTTAAAGTGGCCTGGGAGATTTTGTGCTTGTCACTGCACCCTAAGAACCTGCTGAGTCAGCTCAAGGAGACGGCTAATGGCTCAGTTCCATTCACACAAGGTGGCTCTCCACGTGTCACCCACCCTTGGCTGGGAATGGCAGATGCAAGAGGGATAACCTGTATTCTCGAAGAAGGGAACACAAGGACATGGACTCAAGGAAATACTGGACTACCCCTGAAGCCACCCTCTCCCCCTGCCATCTGCCACCTCTAGCCTGAAGACCCCACACAGGTCAGGTCTTTCTACACCCCACAGAGGAATGATTAAACACCAGAGCACCAATTACTTGGGAATTCAGTTTCAGGGAAGAGATGAGCAGAGTTATTTCAGGGGTGCAGTTAGTTTCATAACTAACTGAGCCACTATATAGTTGCTTAGACCATGACGGGAAGATGGTTTTAATAACACCACCACCCTAGAGCCCATATTAGCATTTACAAGGTACATTCACACACACTCCAGCTCTTTTGATCTTCTTCATGACCCTGCAAGGCTGGTAATCTAATCTGTTTCCAGATACAACAACCAAGGCTGAGAGGTTAAAAACCTAGTCCGGGAATCTTGTGAGTCAGTTATTCCCTGGCTCGGAATCCCAGGCTCTGCTTTCTAAGGCTTCATATAAGACAAAAAGGTACAAAGGAAAATAGAAGTATGCATTGCTTCAAATATCTCATGTATTATTAACAGGAGTTACATTCCCAAAAAATAAAAAAGGCTTGAAAATAAGGACATAAACTGTTGACTGTGTGTGTGTGTGTGTGTGTGTGTGTGTGTGTGTGTGTGTGTGTGCGCGCATGCGTGGTTTTAAAGACACTTAAAGCAATGCAATTTAGGTTTAAGAATTCCTTACTTGGCTGTCCAGAGGTGAAGAACCTGCCCAAATTTACTTCCCATGAATCATGGAGTCTACAATCAAAGGGAAAATAGAAGCAAAGGTCTCGACTGACACAAGATGCTAGAAGAAAGGTATCTTCCCCAACTAAGGTCAACAGACCCTGAGATTCTCCCAGAAAGCTAGCATTGTGTTTGCTGAGAGAAGTCTAGGGCTACCAGCACTGTAAAGAGACCAGAAAGGTTTTTGGCAGGAGCCAAAACAAAACTTCAAAGGGAAAAGAGCCGAGAGCTTCAAAGACCCCCTGCAGGACCAATTACCACCTACAATGTTTATCTAAGCTGTCATTTAATGATGGCTACTTCCCTAACTGGGTGCTCACCCTCACCTTAAAAACACCTACCACCCTAGAGGGATGAGGGGTGGGGGAGGGTGGGCACATGAGCCCTCTGTTGTTTTTGAAAAAAAGATGTTGGTCAGGAAGCAGGCACTCTGGTGAAATTTGTCCTCCAAACTAAGAAAATATAAAAGGTTAAATTATAGCATGAATTAAAGGGGGAAAAAAAGTGTTTTCAAAAATCCCACTTTCAAAGTCATGTTCGTAGGACAGTAAAATGCTCGTAAATAATAATAAGGGAAAAAGTCCAAAAGTACACTTTGATTTCAACTTCCCAAAGCAGACAGAGTAGCCTGTGGAAGGCTGGGAGGTGCGCTTACCAAAGCAGCAGCCCCAGCTTCAGCGCGTGGGCAGCTTGGGCAAACAATGAAGTTAAGATTTATTTACCACTGACTAAATAATTCACATAGCTGGACAAAGTGCTAGGCTATGCAGAGATAAAACAATGCAAATAGAAAGTTAGGTGGCTAAGTCAAACTTTAACGTGGCCTAGCTCTCACAATGGGGTAAGAAATGAACTATCATGTCGCTTTGTTGTATTCTGTACCACCGCTGTTTCTCACAAAAAGCTGCTATACAGCTTTTATGGCATGTGTGCTCATGTGTGTGCTCATGTGTGTGTGCATGTGTGCAGCAGTCGTGTGTACAAGTCACTTGGAGGACAGAGGTCAGTGTCATTAGGGGGTGCCTGGTTCAATCATGTCACCTTATTTTCCTGACCCTGAAGCTTACCAACTAAACCAGACTGGGTGACCAGCAAGCATCAAACATCCTCCGGTCTCCAACTCCCCAGTACTGAAATTATAACCATGAATAGCTGGCTTTTTACACGGGTACTAGTAATCCAGACTCAAGTCTTCATGTTCACTGAGCCACAGTGCCACTTGCGTTACTGTAAAAAATAAAAAAAAAAGTTTTACCTGAATTATGTGTGTCTGGGACTAACATGAGCTCGACCACCAAGCTCTACTCCTGAGCAGCACCTCAGCCAAAGAACACTGTTTCTTTCTAGACCGCTGGCTCTCAACCTTCCTCAGGCTGCAACCCTTTAATACAGTTCCTCATGTTGTGGTGACTCCCCCACAACCATAAAACTGTTTTTGTTGCTACTTCATAGCTGTAATTTTGCTATCATTATGAATCCTTATGTAAATGTCTTGTGTTTTCTGATGGTCCTAGGTGAGGGTTGTTTGACACCCCCCCCAAAGGGGTCACGACCCTTGGTTTGGGCTAAGAATCACTGCAGTTCTAGAACCTAAGGCCCTGAGGAACTGGCGCCCTGGGTCAGAAAGCAGAATCTTCCAGTGGGTCTTTCTGGACTATTGGATCACACATCTACCTGGGACAACTATCACACCAGACCCCATCCCAGGGGGGTCCATCCCAGGCTGGCAGGGGACTTTTCAGTGAGTGCAAAGGTCACTTTGACGAATTGAACAGAGGCTGAAAAGTAGGATCCATGCAGGCCAGGTTGGAGTGCTCACAGATCTTCCTTCCCTTCAAGGAATTCAAAGTTTCAGCGCCAGAACCGAGCTCCTTCTACCACGTGTGCAAGCTGAGCCATCCCTTGGGGAGCATGCGCAAAGCAAGGAGAGGCCCATCAGACAGACACGCGCCTGGCTCTCTTGCTAACTAGCGGGTGAATTTTTTATTCTCCAGGGCGCCAACATTTTGAAGGACTGAGAGTACATAGGCTCTGGGATCTAAAGCCCGTGGTTACGGGATCATTAGTTCGTTAGACGCAATCCCGTGCTTGCTTTCCTCCCCTCTACGCCCTACATTCTAATGTGTGAAATGGATGCACAATTCACTTGCTGAAAAGTTTCAATGAGTTCGGAAAGGTGAAGTCAAGTAATAAGCACGCTTCCAGCTTGGAAGGAGGGCAGCATGTTCGAAGCTGACCAATGTAGAAGGGATGTGAAGTGAAAACCGTTAGTTACTAAATTCAATCGAAGAGGAGTTCCCACGTTGATGCCTGAAGACTGCAGGCCCCAGTGAGCACTTCACCTGACCTTACACACTGTGTTGCCGGCTGAGTGTCAGGAGGCAGGAGCAGGCCATGGTGAGAAGACAGAGAAAGGGGAGCCAGAAAGCCTGGGCTACAACCCAAGTTCTGCCACTTAGGAGCTGGGAAGCCTTGGACAAGCTCCCTCGGCACCACTGGCTTCAGCTTACACACTAGTATATGCACTAACAAGATCCGCTGCAAGCTGGTTGTGAGCCAAGCAGCCAGGTCCTACCCACCTAAACCTTTGATAAGACACTGCCACAAAGTCACTGAGAGAGCTTTCTAGAACCCTGGTCTGCGACAGCAGGTCCTCCAGGATAGGAGGTTAAACCGGAACCACCTGAACGTACGTATGGTGTCTCCTTTTGTCAATTCTGTGCTGCCCAACTGGTGTCAAGAGGAACAAAGGTGGCCCCCTCTCAGACGGACATGGTCAAATCTTAGCAGTTTGCCACAAATTGTAGTACAGTCTTTTAGGCCTGTAGCTCAGGTAACAGACACCATTCGACACTCCTTACTCAGCACTCAAACAAAATGCAAATTTCCCTCCAAGGAGTGATAACACCCCCCCCACCTTAATTCCTTGTAAAGCAGACTTTCAGGTGGTCTCTGCAAAAAGTGGGTTCAGAGAGGGGAGGGAACCTGGGGGAGGGGGTACAGCTTCACTGCCAGAAACATGCTTGTCGGCTTTTTTCTAATCTGTAGCTTATTTTAGAAACACTTTTGTGTTTCTGTGGGGAGAAAGGTGCTAATATTGGACATTTGAAGTCTGTGACATACAGCTCCTGCCTCTCACTTCCGAGGGGGAAAGCATTGAGCGAAGAATTAGGCCTGGGCCATCAGGAACTTGCTCCAAGTGTCTGTCAAGCCACTTTAGGATAATTGAGCAAAAGGAGAAAAGCCCTTCTGTGTTATGACTTGTCTTGAGCACATTTCCCTTCCTCTACCATGGCGTCTTCATTCACCTTGTTTGGTCAATTCAATCTGTTCCCTAAATTCTTTAGGCCATATAGAGAGCCGCAATAAAATACAATATTAAAAAGAAGAACTAGTTAAGCTAAGCACTTCCTGGGACACACCCACCTTAATTAACAAATAAAAATATGAACCCCACAGCAAGACTCTGAAGATGTCCTTTTATAGAGTTGCATTGGCCCTTTAAGCTATAGGATAAACTGGATATGGTTTTATTTTCTTTTTTTTGCCTCCTGCCAGTCACCTTTGGAAAGTTTTCATCAAATTCCTGGAACACCAACCACCAGCACCAGGTCAGATGTCCTGGGGGCTGAGAATTTCCAAAGGGTTTGCAATTAGAAACGGACAAGCACTGACTAATGAAAAATCCCAAAGGCCATCCTAGAACTACTCCTGACAGCTGTCAGAGTTCCGACTGGTCCCTAAAATCTGCCATCCTTTATTTCCTACTCCTAAGAAACTAGAGTGCTTGAAGCCTAAGGAAACCTTAAAGATGACATGGCTGCAGCCTCTGAGGTGTCTCCAAGCCTAAGGATGCACATTCGATTTCCAGAACTCACCAAAAGAAGAGCACTGGCCTCCATGTGTACACGTGCACACACATGCATTGAAATGTTTTTGTTTTTTAAATACTAGTAGAGTACAGCTTTAGGGAACACAGAAAAGGGTCCAAAGATCTGCACAGTCTTGACTATTCTCACAAAAGCTGCTTGGAAACAGTCACAGGGGTGGGGAGGGGGCGTCAAAAGTAGACGCCACCTCTCATTAACTTCTCTTTCTTCTGTTTGGGATAACCAAACTTGAAGTTCCAGAATAATGACCTTCAAGGGGATCTGAACTGTGACCTTCATGCAGAGACATAGTAAGGATGCCTAAGAAGCCAAAAAGGATTAGGATGGAGAGCATTGCTCCAAGGCCTCACTCCGGATCACCAAATTCCACCAGGGACTTGTTTCAGTGGCTGTCACTTATACCTGTCAGGATGTGTGACTGAAAGCAGGGTGTGGTGGGGTTTGTACTGATCCCCTCACTAGGGAGGCAGAGACAGTGGATCCCTGAGTTCAAGGCCAGCCTGGTCTACAGAACAAGTTCCAGGACAGACAGGGCTACACAGCGAAACCCTGTCTCAAAAAACTAAAACGATATGTAACTGGTAAAAAATTATGTACATCATAAAAAAATGGATGTTTAATATAATCTTGGAAAGCTAGGTCAAAGTTTACAGGAACTAATTTTTTTCTCTGGGATAACATTTCCATTCACCCAATGAAGCTGTTCTATGCCGGTGTGACCAATGTGTGAGTTTTCACAAAATCTTGAGTGGGAAAGGAATCCTCAACCACCTGACTCTAAACCTACAGCATCACACACTATCACTAAAAGCAACTATGTCTGGGGTTGAAGCATTTGCTTACGTTCTACCAGCCTAACACGATCAAGGTGCCGCAAATTTCCAATCTAATTATCAGATCCGGTGTCCAAAGCAAACTTGTACAAGACTGCCTGCAGAAGCAAATTAAGTTTGAAACCTTTTCATAGGCACTTCCTAATGAAGAAGAGAAGTAGGTGGAAATTGATCCTGTCTTTCCAATTTATTAGTAAGTGAATGCTTGGAGCACCCTGGAAACAGCCTAAACAGCCTAAACCCTGAATAGAAACCAACTCAAGAGTTGATTCCATATAAGAACCCAAACCCTCAAGGATCACTTCCACACCTCCTGCTCTTCAAAGGCCTGGTGTGGTCAGCCTCAGTGTGGCTGAGGAGTTCTGCATGCCCCAGGGTAAGGATCACATCAGTGGCTTTTATTGCTTTCAGAGTACAGCATAGGTATGTCCTGTATCTGCTCTGCGACACCAGATTTCTGAGTTCGGGTTTCATCCCTGTGTATTCCAAAGTCAAAAGCAAAACCTGATAACATTTGCAAGTAACACCTCTGATAATCCAAGATGGGTAAGGAAAACTTTAGGAACTCCAGGCTGGTGAGTGCAAGGGTTCTGCACTACTAACCCATCCTATTAGGCAAAATCAGGACTGGAAAAAGTGTAAAAGCGAACATAAAACCAAGGAAAACCCTGCTCAGAAGAAAAAGCAAACTTGTTTTCTATCTAAATGCCACATTTCCAAAGAGATGATCGCAAGGCCCTGACCCAGGTGCTCTTTCAACATAAATCAAGACAAGGTGGAAGATGTCGGATTTTTTTTTTTTTGGCCCAAATCACAGAAAGGTGAAAAATCGATCACACTAAACTAGCAAAACAAAGTTGCAAGGAAGCCACCCCTTTCTTCATCCCTGCTCTCTAGAAAACGAATGTAAGCTTCCCACAGAAAGTGTAAAGACTTAATATTGGCTGTGGGGCAAACACCACAAGACAGATATGACTGGAGGTCCAGGACTATGGGTATTTCCCAAACACATGCGCAGTTTCCTAAGGTGCAAGCTCCCCCGCTCTTCCAGAATGAAGAGCATCCTGATCTTTCTATAAAATGGGGTGAGATTTCTTTAGAAGACATCAAAAGATCAGGCTCACCTTATCAAGTTACTTTACCACACACCAGCCAAAGAAATTCCTAGAAGGCGCTGTTTTCTTACAAGCACCCCTGGAATATATCAAAGTAGATGTCCTTTACACAAAGCAATTTCTTTCTGATCACAGTTTAAGAGTATTTTGTGGGAGGAAAAAAAAAAGGATTCACTCCGTCACAACACTCAATATTCACACATAACTTCCCTACATAAGAGGTAAATATGGATTCACAATTGATCCTAGCCTCAGCTTTTCCTATGCTTGAACTGGAAAAGGTCCTAGGGGTTCAGAAGCAGAACCCCAGTACTTGGTACTTCCTCCCTCATTCTCTATGATCAAGTCTGGGAGGACTTTAATTTCCCTTGCAATCACTTCCACGAAGACCAGAGAGTCTGAGGGAATCTGTGGACAACAATCAAACCTTTCATTTCAGGGCCCCTTTCCCACCCTGCCCCTTCCTGATCCAATCAGGTTTGGGAAGTATTTCCCCTATTCTGCATTTCATGAATCAATTGCACAGTCGGCCAACCTCTGCCAGTTCCTGTCCTACTCAGCTGAGAGGTTCCCCTTCCTTCCCTGGGTAGCACAAGGCTGCTCTGGTTTTTAACTGGCGTAAAGTGGAAATGCACCGTAGGAGCTCACTGACTCTTTCCCAGCCAGACAGAAGCGGGAGTCTGGGCCACTGACCTCAGCTATCAGGAAACTGACCTGCTAGCCTCGGTTTAAAGCAGATGTGTGGATTCTAACTTTGACCCGAAATCCTGTGTGTCAGCTACTGTTAAAGACAAGGAAAAGGAAGACTGAAAGGGGCTACAAAGTAACCAACTCAGTTACTTAGCAACTAGACAAAACTCTCCTCTCCACAGAGGCTAAGGAGGCATCTCAAGCCCATTCAAAGAGTAACAGTCTACATTTATATGCAAATAGATAAAGACAAAGAAGAAAGGGAAATCTAAATTAGCAAGGGTAGTTTACCGCAGAGGGCCAGAGGCCCAGAATTTAAAGTTTCTCCAAAGAAGCCAGGACTTGTACAAATGAGTGAATGAATGAATGAATGAATGAATACATTCAAAGCCACAGGCCTCAGCCAACTTACAGTCTACCTTTAATAAATAACAATGCTGTGGACGGAGTAAGAAGCAGTCACAAGTTGGGCAGCTAAAATTTAAATATTCCTGCAGCTAGCAAGAATCTAAAGCTTAGAGGGGAAAAAAGATGAAAATGTAAGGCTGGCGAACTCCACTGAGAACAGGTACCCATGTTCATGAGGAACACAAACAGCATAGGGCCGAGTGTCTGTGGACCTGGATAGAATCAGTTCTCCGGGTTTCCAGACACCTCACAAACATTCGCTAATACCCCTTAGTGAAGCGCAGTTTCCAAACTTGGATTAGAACCCGGTAATGCACGGAAGACACACGGTCCTGAATGGTTTTCAAAGTATCTGTGAGACACCTTCACCTACTTGCCTGGAGAGAGGACTGTCGAGTTTGCCTGAGAAGCTCAAACTCAGCTCCCACACTGGACCAAGCTGCTTGGTCCCAGGCTCCAAAACAGGAAGAAGAGATCTGAGGGCTTCTCCGTCTCCACCCGGCATCCCCCACCTCACACCTGGACTCAGGCATCCAGGGCCCTGAGCTGAGCCTCGAAAGGCGGGCGGCAGCTCTTACTTACTTCTCATACTCCGTGTTGTCTCGGTCACAGCGAGAATCCTTGTGCTTTTGCCAGTCTTTGCCGTGCTTGCACGTGGTGAGGAGCAAGACGTCCTCCCCGTTATGGACGTGATATAAGGCATTCCTGGTGTCTGACCCTATCCCTGTCAGGTACCTCTTCCCCTTGAATACCAGCATGTACTTCCTGAGAGGAGGGATGGTGTTAAATTTCAAAAAACCCCTCTCCCCTCCTGTCCTGGGATGATCCTTAGAAAAGAGGGGAATAGAAACATCAAAGTTGGGTCGGAAGTTTTCAGTACTGATGCTGGCTTTAGCCAGCATCGCCTGGCCGATGTCAAACCCCACGTCCTCGGTGTAGTCAGGCCAAGTGCCAGAATATAAATTAAAAATTAAATGATTCCTACCATTGTTCCACAAGTGGAGACTCTGCACTTTGGATCTCAAATTGTGCACATACTGAGGTGATAACTGGTCTCTGTCTAAAGTATCCAGACTCAGGACAAAGAGGCACGCCTGGCTGGGGTCCGAGGTGTAGAACCTGGAGCCCTCGATAGCCGCTAGAATGTTTTGGTAACTTTCGGCGATTTTCTCCCCTTTCTGCTGCGGGTAGACGTAGACTTTGAAGCCGTTTTTCTTGCAAAGGGTGAAATCGAAGCAGGACTCCATGCGGCACTTCTTGCCTTTGTAGATGCTCGAGTTGGCGTCTCGCTTCTGCCGGGGGGAAATGTGCACGCTGGAATCCTCGTTTTCCAATTGATCCCAAGGAAAGAAGGGGCGCAGAGCGTCCGGGAAGCGGGGCCAGAAGTGATCCGGACTGGGCTGGTGCAAGCCATTCCGACCACTGTGCTCTTCTCTCCGGCTGTGGCTCCTCGATGCCCTAAACTGCACGCCTCCAAAATAAAACAAAAGGGCGAGACAAGAGCCAGCTGAGAGCAGAATGAAATAGCGTTTTTTGGCCTGCATGTGTCCTGCCTGGGTCAAGAGGATTGTAAATAAACACAAGAATCACCCAAGTTTCCCAATCAACACTTTCAGCTCCAGTCCGCCATCTTCCCGCCTGTAAAGACTTCAAACTCTCCGCTCCCACCTTCTCTGGATGCCTTTCCCCAAGCCGTGGACTGATCCAGCGCATGTGGGCGATTTCTTTAACTTTCTCCCCTTCGGTCTTTCATCTTTGGGCTGCACAATGCACGGGAGAGAGCCGGGCAGAAGGTCTCGCACCCAGGGCGGGCGAGCAGCGGACTGTAATTTTCTTGCATGCAACAAGACGGAGGAAAAAGAAAGAGAACGGTGAAGAAAACGCTCCCGATACCCAATCAATGGCAAGACGAAGTGCCTGCCTCGCCGCTTGGATTCCTCTCGGCGGCGTGGAGAACGAGCCCGGGGAAAGCAACTTCAACTCATCCACACTCCCGTGCAGAGCACTACGGTTCCAACAAGTCAACCCGCCCCGGCTTCAGCCGGCTAGTGCATCCTGCAGCTGGGGCGCCGTAACCTCACAAATCCCTGCATGTCTCTTTATTCCCTTCTGCAGCGGCTCCCACACTCCGCCGGTGTTTACTCCTGCGCTCACGGGGCCGGCTCCCCGGGCGCGCGGCGGCCCGGCCGGCTGCTGCACGAGGCGACGCCGGGCGGCGGCGGCGGAGGCGCGTCCTCCCCGCGGGCAGTGCCGGCCCCGAGCGGCGCTTCGCAGGCCCCGCGCTAGCGCTGCCGACCGCCGCGATCGGTCGCCGAATGTTACCCGGTTCTGAATGTTACACTTACACATTCCATTCCCGACACGACAGCGCTGACCTCATCCATCCACGCAGCCCGCGCTGCCATTGGCCGGGCGTCACGTCCGGGTGGGGCGGGGCTTCCGCTGCGCCCATTCATAACCCCCGGCGCCCGGCAGAGGCGCCGGCGCGGCGCGGGCGCGGGGACCCCGGAGCGCACCAGCGGCGGGCGGAGCGCGAGCTTGGCCGGGCGTCGCCCACCGCTGGCCTTCGGCTCGGAATGCGACCTGGACCAGGCTGGCCCCACCGGCGCGGGAGGAAGGATGGGGACTCGCCCGGCAGCCCGCTGCTCGGGATTCCCGGGGTCTCCACGAGCCGGGAACGCCTCCCCGCCAGGAGGCTTAGAGGACCGGCTCCTGGGGAGGGATGCCTGAAAATGGAGAAGCGAGGGGAGGAGGTGGGGACTTCGTGGAAAGCGAGCGCCGGTCGGGATGTTTCTCCCCCACACTTCGACCCGCTGAGGCCCATTTTTTTTTTTTTTTTGTATTTTCTTTTGAACATTTAAACGGCTTTCCTAATTCACCTGGGTAAAACACATATTTTTCTGTCTTCCTCACGGAGACACCCATCCTCAGCAATAAAGGGGAATTGTCACAGTCGGGTGGAATTGTTGCAGTTCTCAATCCGTGCTTGGGAGCTGGAGAAAACATCTCCTGACCCCTTCTGATTTGCTTGCCCTCTCTCTCTTCGTTCCTGAATCCCTCCCACCTGTTCTTTTCACTGACCGGGAGGAACCTAATGGCTGAAGAGAAGCCATTTCATTTTGCCCCCACTGGTGTTGTTATTCTTGAGGTGGTATTTTTAAAATGTCACCTGCCCTATCTATAGAAGGGAACCTTTAAAGAAAAAAAAATTAACTTTATTTCCAATAAATGTGCCACGTTTTTTCCTTCCTTCAGGTGACCTTCCTTCCATTGACTCCCCTTCCCCAAACCCCGTCATCCAGAAAAGGGGTCTTCTGAAGGAAGCCCCTGTGCCTCAAAGGTGTACTAGACTCCCAAGCATTCCTTGGCCTCAGAGCCTGCTACCCACCCTCGCCTCAGAGCCTGACCAAGCTGGACAAGCAGTTGCCTAGGGCAGCAAGCTGTTTAGTGATTGTTTATTGTGGGAGTGACTGATCTGGGAGCAGACATCCCTACCTCCCTCGGGCTACTGAAAAACCCCAGCCGGCTGTGTACCAATGGTACAGTTATAATAAGGTGGAGTGGAAAGTTTTCAACCTTTGTTGTTTCAGATTTGCTTGAATAAAGAAAGGGAAGGGATGTGGGTGGGATGTTATGGTACATTCCTGAGGCTTCTGCCCATTTGGGACCCGCCAAAGGTAGCTTTTCAAGATTTGCTTTGTCCTCTCTGCATGATTTAGAGAGGCCTGGAACAAGAGTTAAGGGTTCAAACATCTACCAAACTGGATGAGAACCATGTAAGTAAAAGTGGTTATTGGAGCCACATGTGACCCCAGTCTTCTGCATGATTGTTAGGAACCGTCTTCAAGGCTGGGTATCCATTTCAAACACCTCCATCCTGTAGAAGCTAAGGCTTTCCGTTTCCTGCTTTTGCAGAATTTCTTGCTTTTCTTGCTTAACTATGGTGAATTCCCTCGTCTCCCAGAGCATTGTAAATTACATTCACGTTCCGTAGTGGTTTGTATTATGGGAGCAAAATGGTCTTGAAAATGAGGGGAAATGGGTTCAGTCCATGTTTCTGCTGTTGACTAGGGCCATGAACCTGTAGATTGATCTCAGCTTACCCTCAACTTCTTAATGATGAGCCTGAATAATGCTTTTTTTTTATCAGCCAATTTGTAGTCTGTATAGTTCTCTACATTGGATGTCTCTATGGTGGATGTCATTAGCCCATATTACTCTCCAAAATCCCAACTGCAATCCACACTGCAGTGAATTCTTCATCAGTGTGGCACCCCCATTCTGATTTTTTCACTTTGTCTTCTCACCTACTGATGTCTTTGATTCGTGTGCCTGGATGTTTTGCCTGGATGGATGGATGTGTACCACATACAAGCCTGATGCTCATGGAAGTCAGAAGAGGTTCTCAGCCCATCTCCTGGAACTGGAGTTGCCGATGATGGTGAGCTTTCATGTGGGTGTCAGGAACTGAACTCTTCTTCTTCTTTTGTCTTCTACAAAAGCAACGAGTGCTCCTAAACTGCTGAACCATTTCTCCAGCCTTGATATACTTTCTTCTTTTCCTGCTGTTTAACCAGAAGGAATGGGCCTACTATTTTAAGATGCATTTTATTTATTTATTTGGGGGAGGAGGCATTGGAGACAGGGTTTCTCTGTGTAGCTTTGGAGCCTGTTCTGACGCTTGCTCCGTAGATCAGGCTGTCCTCAAACTCACAGAGATCTGCCTGCCTCTGCCTCTTGAATGCTGGAATTAAAGGTGTCCGCCACCGTCGCCTGGCCCTTAAGATGCATTTTTAAGTGTGTGCATGTGTGCCTGTTTGTGTGAGTGCAAGGACCTCTGAAGGCTAGAGGCGTCTGGTCATCCTAGGCTGGAGTTGTAAGTAGATGTGAGCCACCCAATGTATTTGCTAAGAACTGAACTTGCTATAGCCTCTGCAAGAACAATGCCTGTCTTCACCACTGAGCTGTGTCCCCAGCTATAGTCTTACTTTTAGTCCTTAGGACCTGGGGGCAGTTCCTGGATTTAGGTAGAATTCAAATACTGGATTAAATGAATTAATGCACGAATGATTAAAATTGGTTTGAATCAAGTTGCAAAGAAAGGTATCATAAGGTATCATAAGGACAGACAACAAAGGCAGAAAGAAGACAAAGAAACATTCTGCACAGCAAAGATAGCAATCAGCAGAATGAAAAGGTAGCCTATGGAAGGAGAAAATAGTTTCAAACCCTACATCAAAAGGTTAATTTCAAAAATATACAAGGAGGTCATTAAACTCAATAGCAAAAATAAATAAAAGTGAGTAAAAGATTTAAATAGACATGATCACAAAGAAGACATACAAGTGCCCCAATGGATTAAAAGAAATTCAACATTACTAACTAACAGGGAAATGCAAATTAAAGCCACAAAAGGATGCCTGCTCACACCTACTGGAATGGCTATGTCGAGAGCACAAGGGGTAGCAAGTTTTGAGAAGGATGTGAAGAAAAGGGAACTTACCTTCACCAGTGTAAGTCAATACTACTTGAGTAAACAGTATTAAGGTTTCCTAAAAACATTGAAAGTAGAAGAAGCGATGTTGAATAATCCAGGAATACCACGACTTGACTTGGTATAAAGCCAAAGGCAATGAGAGCTGTATGTCAAAGAGCCATTGACACTCCCATGTTCATTGTGGCATTATCCACAATAGCCACGATGTGTAAACAACCTAAGCTTTTGTTCACTGATGAATGGATCAAGACGATATGCATATAAAACAGAATATTACTTAACCATAAGAGGAAGGGGAATTTCCACTTGCAACAATATGTACAAATTTGGGCAATAATATACAAAGTGAAATAAGTCAGACACTGAAATACAAATGCTTCATCATCTAACTTCTATGTTGGATCGAAAAACCGTGAGCCCAGGCTGCAAGCTAGCGGTAGAGCATTTGCCTAGCATACAAAAGTTTCAATTACCTGTACCCCAAAGTAAATTAGAAACTCAATTTATGTATATATAACATGCATAAATATATGTATATAACAACAATTAATAAAAGAAAGAAGCCATGAATTTAAAAGAGAGCAAGTAGATATATGGGAGAGTTTGGATGTCGAAAAGGGAAGGGGGAAATGATATAATACATTATAATCTCAAGAAAGTTTTAAAAATTAAAAATTTGAATTCACAGATGCAGAGAATAGAAAAAGTATTTGGCAGGACTAAGGCGGAAATGAAGATATGTTGGTTGAAAGATAGGCACTTGTAGCTGGCAGTGGTGGCGCACACCTTTAATCCCAGTACTTGTGAGGCAGAAGCAGGCAGATTCTGTGAGTTCTAAACCAGCCTGATCTACAAAGTGAGGACTTCCAGCACAGCCAGGACTGTTGCACAGAGAAACCCTAGCTTGAAAAACCAAAAGCCACAAACAAACAAAAGATTAACTTGAAGTTATAAGCTAAATAAGTATTGGGATCTCAGCATGGTGGTTATAGTTAACAATGCTGTAGTGTTCAAAATGGCGGTGCACATCTGTAACCATAACTCTCAAGAAACGGAAGCAGGGAGGTCAGTAATACAAGGCCATCCTTTGATACCTAATGAGTTCATGGTCAGCCTGTACTACAGGAGACCGTCTTAAAAGAAAGAAAAGAGGAAAATAAGATAAAACCAAATAACATAGGTTGTATTATATATACATCACCCTTTATTTATGATAGGACTAGACCCAAAACACCCACCATAAATTGTAAAAGTCCTAAATTGAAAGTGCATTTAACCCCCCTTATTTACGGAACAGTGTTGCTCAGCCACGGAATCCTATAGAGTATCTGTTGCTTCCCTTTGTGATCCTAAGGCCACTGTTGCTGCTTGCCACTGCTGCTTAACATCACGTGATAGGATCACACTGTGTTTTGCAAATTCAGAACAAAATGTAAAATTTGATTTATACTAAAAATGTATTACTTCCACACCATCATAAAATTTAAAATATACATTAACTTCAATAAGTTGAACCATGGAGATGAGAGACAGCTCCTGTTTAAAAGTTGCTTAAACAGTAGATCTTTTTGGTGCTGGGGGATGGGACCTAAGTCATTAAAGATGCTGGGCAAGTGTGCCCCTACTTTTTAAATTTTGAGGCAGGCTCTCTATAAATTTCCCAGGTAGACCTTGAACTCGAAATCTTCCTGCCTCCACCTCCTGAGAAGCTAGGGTTATAGGCTTGTACCACCCATCCCACCGAAGACAATAGATCTTAACTATTGCATCTGCAGTAAAGGTCAGTATGAGATGAAGTCATTTTAACTTGACACCTGAAACAGTGCATCCCTTCCAGACTTATCTAAGATGCCACCTCACGATTGACCGCACTAAATAAAGTTGCAAAACCTCCTCCATTTTCCCATCTCCTCATTCTGCTTCTGTTTTCTCCTTAATACTACCGGTAAAGGCCTGGCCTACTCTGTATTGACTCGTTAATTCACTGTCACTTCTAGACTATGAATCCCAGGAATGGAATCTAGTCTGATTTCTTGTATGTTTGTTTTGTTTTGCTTTGTTTACTGCTATATCACCAATAACTACTACAGTGCCTGTTCCTCAAAAACTACCTCTTGAGCTGATTAATTCACCTGATCCCATTGTCTGTGGACCAAATGAAAGAATACTCAGTGCTGGAGTTCTTTTATCACATATACACACTACTCAGGTACCTTAATCACGCAAGCCTTGATTAATTTCCTTTTGGAGGAATCTTTTGTGGGGCCAATAAGGACCTGCGTAGCACAGGACACACAGGATCCCTAAGAACGTGGCTTCTCATCTTGACCCCGAAGTACTGGCTGTCCGACCTGGAGTGGACTACCCGAGCTCCTGAGTTTCAGTTTTCCACTGGTAAACCTGGGGAAAGCCATAGCATATATTATGGTTAGTTTACTGGGCGACTCTACTGTAGGCATCAAGCAAGAATTCATGAAAATGTACAAGAAAGGCCTTTGAAGTCTGAAGTGTGCATGGCCAAGTGTAAGATCTGGTCATCAAAGTCTTGGTTAACTATGGCCACAAGCAGATGTAAATCACATTGGCAAGCACTGAATACATGGAGCATCACCCAACCTGATATCCATGTATCCCAGATGCCTTACAGACTCTAAAATGGCTCTTGATTAGTATAAGCAATATAAAAGGGGAAAAATTCGGGCTATCCCCCACAAAAGATAGGCAAAAGACGCTTTTCTTTTAATGTATGTAGAACCACATACACAAATCGTTCTCTAGGGTCTGTGATGTATTTGTTATAGAAAAAGAAAGTTGGCTACAAAATATGAACACAGACTAAATAATTTATAAATGATTAAATGTTCTATAATGTTCATGATCAATTTTAATGAGGTTACACACAATTTTTATTTGGCAGGGGCGCATTGTGATACGTGTGTATGATATCTGACAGAATCTGAAGCAATAAGCATTTCCGGCTTCTAGAAAGGCTAAGAGCTGCTTGTGGATACCCTGAATGATGCTGGAAGAAAGGAAGAGACAAGCAAATAAAGATCATCCTGGGGCAACTTGAAGGATGGAGATATTCCCTGCCAGGGTTCAAGAGTCCAGGTGGCAGGGTTTCCCCTTTCCCTGACAGGATCTTCTGCAGGAACCTGAAGCAGGTTGTTTCTGAAAGACACAGGGTACAGCATGTTGATATTATTCCAGCAGAAATAGTCAAAGATGTCCTGTATAGACCCAGTGGGGGAGTGGGAGAGGAGCCCCAACCTCAAGGAAAGGAAGGCAGTAGAAGTGAGGGGCCTCATCTGGCTTCCGCAGTAACGCCAAGTGGGAAAGCTAAGTACAAACAAGCCCCGAAAAGATAACTGAGCAGTGTACGTGTTAAATCCTGGGTTAGCCCTTCCCCGGACACCATCTCTCAATCTCCTTAAGGTTCCCAGCACAGGAGTATTATTCTCCTGGCCTGGAGCAAATGGGGAAACTGAGTCCGGCCTGGAGGAGGGGGCTGCCAGGAACTCATTTCCAAACTTCTTAGAAAAATATTTATCGACTTGCTCCTCTGTCCCAGTCATACCATAGCCTGGGATGATCTGTCTGTGGCCCTGTGTCATTCACAATGCACCAGTGCGAGGGTTTCCTGAGTGCCACCACAGGACCACAAAGTTGGAGAGGAACTGGTGCCCTGTTTTTAAAAAGGAAAAAAGTTAGGCTCAGGTCGTGGTTTCTTGAACTTCTGATTCTCGTTGTAAGTGGCAGTCCTGTGCATTGTGGGATGTCCACATGGCCTGCCTACTTTAGGGTGTAGGCAACTTAAAACTCAAATAACAAGTTTAAAAAAAAAAGATAGTTTGGGGCTGGAGAGATGACTCAGTGGTTAAGAGCACTGACTGTTCTTTCAGAGGACCCAGGTTCAATTCCCAGAACCTACATGGCAGCTCACAACTGTTTGTAACTCCAGTTCCAGGGGATCTGACACCTATGGCAAAACACCAATGCACATAAAATAAAAGTAAATACATTTTTGAAAACCCACAAATAACGGAGTCTCATCTCCAGACTTTTTCCTTTAGCTGCTCCAGAATGTGACCCTAGAATTTACTTTTCCACTAAATTCCCTATGAAAGCAGGGAGTGCTAAGGGCTCCAGACTGTGAAAACCCCTGAGAACCATTGGATTGCAATATCTGCAGAAACAGAGTTGTGGGGGTCTAGAGAGATGGCAGAGGTTAAGAAAATGACTGCTTTTCCAGAGGTTCCGAGTTCAATTCCCAGCAAACACATGATGGCTCACAACCATCTATAATGAGATCTGGTGCCTTCTTCCATCATGCAGGCAGAACACTGTGAACATAAAAAAATATAATAAACCTTTATTTTAAAAAAAAAGAAGAAGAAAAAGGAGGAGGAGGAGAAGAAGAAGGAAGGAAGGAATTTTGATGGGGTTGAAAGTAGGCTGGCCTCTAAACTTGCTGGGTGACCAAAACAAGACCTTGAACTTAATTGATTCCTTTGACTCTACCTCCCCAGTACTGGGATTAAGTTCAAGGTCTTGTTTTGGTGCCGGGGTCGTAATTTCCTTCATGCTAGGCAAACTCTACTAACTTAACTACGACTCCAGCCCTGCAAGTCTGTGTAACAAATACATAGTTTTAAAATTCTTTACTCTTTACACCGGGACAAGGGCAGGAAGAGCAGGCAAACTTCAAGTCCTAATTTCATGTTAAGGAAATTGTGACCGACTTGTCACTGGCCAATTAGCCAACGACTGCTAATGAGTCATAGTAACAGATTCGTGTTTTTTCTCCCAGCTGCAGTTGAAACAGTGAAGTTGCTCTCCTACTAACTCCAGTTTTCCCATAAACTGACAAGTTGGGTTAAGTCATATTTAGCCATGTCCTTTGTGTGTTTGACAACTTAGAACTGGCTGCTATTTCCAGTGATAGAACAGCCTTTTGTGGGTGTTTTCTGAGGGACAAATAGTGACTAGAAGTTGCCCTTCTCTGAGTTTGGCTGTTCTGCTAAGAGCCTCATAAACGTTCTACTGACCCCTGGTGGAAGGGAGTTCTAGCTGTCTAGGAAGCTAACTTCCCCAAAAAAAAAAAAAAAAGGTGTATGGGTGTACATACCATACAGTCTCCTGGAAATGGTCTTAGAAGGAAAAACAAGACAGAGAGAGACATAATCACAATAAAACTGACTGTACTCGAGTTTACGAGAGGAAGTAGCTACATTTGTGTGGAGCCCTATTAACATTGGTAGATCCATTTATAGCTGGAGTAACTGAGAGAAAATGAAACATTGAAATGTCAACTGATGAAATTAGGACACCACCCACAATTCGGTCCATGTTCCACATTAGATTTGAGCAGTTTTCATTGTGCAGCTCTCCAGTGCTTCTACATTAAATAGGGTACCAAAAATTAGTGGTGCTCATACTGGTAGATATGAGACCCTGGGAAAAAGGTTCTTCCTCAGCCATCAAAGTAAGACTAAACCACATATAAAGCTACTTCTATGAGCTAAGTGCAATTCATGAACATTGAAATCATTTGTGATTGGTGACCCCTGTGTCGTATCCACAGACCTAGTTAGTCAAACGACCTTCGGTTGCTCCCAAGTTGTTTCCTTGAATGAATGGCTTGCATGTCTCTAAACCCTGGATTTCTTCAGAGCAAAACTTCAGGCCATTTTCACAATGCCTGGCATCTTTCTGAACAGGTAAAAAATACACTCTAATATGCATGGGCAGAGACTGTTCTTCAGGCCTAGGTGAGCCATCATTCTGAAAACTTGACGTCTAATCAAATAGAACCATTCTTCAAATTAGAAATTCACATGTCTTTAGGGCTACCCCAGTATGTCCAGCTTCTGTGCAGTCTCTTCAAATAACTTAGTTTTTTTTCATGTCCTTGACACAGATCACATGGTAGACAGGTGGGCAGCTCAGAAACTAAGGAAAACCATATAGATAAAGATAACTAATAATTAAATATATTTTGATATATTTGTATGTAAATTTCAGCACAGGCCTCATGCCAATGAAAATCTGATTATTTGTCTCTCACTAAAGCAAACCGAAAGAACACATTCTGGCTTTAAATAAGCCTCGAGCAGGGAATTGCTCACAGGGGCCTGATTCCTATTTGTGCCCTCCTGCTGAGGATTTGAGTTTGCAGTAACCTATCAGAGCTGCAGGCCCAACTATTTCCCATGATGAAGGGAAATGCAGCTTCCGGTCCTGTTGCAGAGTGCATAAGCCTTTCTTGTCCTTTTGGGCCTGACTTATGGAAAACCCTCACTCAAGGCCTGTTCCAAACACAAGGCAGGTAGGACCCAGTACTCTCTAAAGCCCCCTCCAGTGCCCCCACCCCCGCAGGAATTCTCACCACCTCCCCCAACAACTCCTCCAACGGAGCTCTGATCTGACCCGCCTGACGCCATTTTTGGCTTGTCTGATCTTGGAATTCAGTGCAGAAAGAACTGTCAATTGCTTTAAATTATGTGTTGTTTTGACAAAGAGAAAGAATGCTAACCCTTAGGGGATTCTGAGAAGGCACCAACAAGCCTGCTGCTGGGAGTGAGGTACACTTGCCAATAGAAGATTGGGGGGGTCATACTCCTGTGCATCTGACAAAATATGAGACCAGAGGGTGGCCAAAGGGGCCACCATGAATAAATGACCATTTGGCCACAGCCTACCGCTTATGCTCATGACTGTTGCTCCTAGATGTAAAGATGCAACCTTAAAATTTTTTGGCAGTAGGGTGGCATCTGGTTGCTAACCGAGCACAGCTCTATTCAAGCATTAATTAACAGTTATTAATTCTTTTACTTGAACGATATGTTCATGCACTAGATTTTGAGTTCTTTTTTTCTCGCCGGACTCCTCCCAGATCCTCCGCCACCTTCCTACCCAGCCAACTTCATTTCTGTTCTTTCTCTCTCTCAAAACAAACACCACAGGAAGCATAGGAAAAAAGCAAAACAAACTAAAAAAACCCAGTAAGACAAAAAAAATTGCCAAAAAAAGGACAAAGGATCAAAAAGCACACACACACACACACACACACACACACAAAACAAACAAACAAACAAACAAACAAACTAGTGAACAAAAAACATGGAGTCTGTTTTGTTGGTTAATTATTCAAGGGCATGGGACCTGTCCTGAAGTATGATTGATATGCTTAGTGACAGTCCATTGGAGAAACCTGATTCCTCTTTTCCCAGCAAGTATCAATTGCAAATAGCTTTTTGGTAAGGGGTGGGACTTTATTTCCACTTCCCCCGCTCTCAGTGCTAGGAGTTTTAGAAAGCAATTAATTAATTAATTAATTAATTAATTAATTAATTAGTTATTTCTCATACTGATCATTTTCCCCTCCCTCCCACCTTCCTTCCTAGTCCCTCCCCCCAACTTCTCCTCTCCCCACTCCATCCATTCCTTTTCCTTTCCCTTCAGAAAAGTGCAGGGGCCCCATGTATATCAGCCAGCCATGGCATATCAAGTCTTTTTTGTTTTGTTTTGTTTGAAACAGGCTTTCTTTATAGTAATTTTGGCTGTCCTAGAACTAGCTCTGAAGACCATGCTGGCCTTGAACTTAGAGCTCAACCTGCCTAGTCCATCTGAGTGCTGGGATTAAGGGTTTATGCCACTACCTCGCAGCAAGGATTTTTTTTGGGGGGTGGGGGGTCTGGCTTGAACCTCTGCAGATCTTGTGTGTATTGTCACGGTCTTTGTGAGGTCATATATGTATCAGTTTTGTTGTGTTGTTTCTTTGAGTCATCTACCACCCCAGGCTCTTACCTTTCTGCCTCCTCGTCTGCATAGAACACTGAGCCTTGACAGGAGAGATTTGGTAACGGCATCAGTTGAGGACTGAGTGTCCAAAGTCTCCCAAGCTCTACACACTGTCCAGCTGTAGACCTCCTTATTAATTACTCTCTACTGCAAGAAGCTTCTCTGGTGAGAACCGAGTGCAGTCAGTCAGCTGAGTCCCTGCCTATGGTGGCAGCTTTGGGTCTCTAGCAGAGAATAGTCCTAAGGGTTGGCTGAGTCACAGAGGACTGGGGATAGGTCAGGAGAAAAGGAAGAACTAGGGAGACCCTGGGTCCACACCAGGAGGCCAAGCTCCTATGGGCAGGGAGTGAGCTGGAAGGAGGGTAGGCCGGACCCAAGGGGAAGTCTGGAGAGACTAGAATGGAGAAAAAGACGAAGCCTAGTATTTACTTAATGGGCTGCAGACCATTGGAGGCAGGATGGGATAGAACACAAGTGTTTAGGAGTCTTACCTTTCTAGTTCAAAGGCACAATAGTGGCTGTGACTTTAGGCAAGTCATTTATTCTAAGCCTCAGTTTCCCTACCTGCTCCCCAAAGAATGTTGGTTACTTCTTCAGATGTTTGTGCACGGAAAGCACTTAGCCTAGTGCTGGCCTCCAGCAGGAGGTTCTTGGTGAATGTCAAATAGTCTACTGGCTGTTTCCTCTCCCATTCCTCCCCAATTAGATTTGATTCTACATTCTCTGCTTTTAGCAGTGTGTCTCCTAGAATTTGAATTAACGTCCTTCATAATTAAGATTGACATTTTAGCAAATCATGTTAAAGTGTGGCGGAGGCTGGAAAAAAAAAAAACCCAACATGTTCATTCATCCACTTACCCATTCACTAACAAATATTTATTGAATGCCAACTCTGTCTCTGGGTATGCAACATGGTGAGCTAAACAGACCTTTACTACCCCCTGGAGACAGCAGAGTCTTCTTGGGGAGATGATAGCCAACAGGTAAATAAACAAATTAAGTAAGTGCTAAATGCTCATTCTGTGCAGGAAATGGAAGGCACACACCAGTGGAGGCTTGGCTTAAACACAGTGAGCAGGCGGACTCTCCTGGGAGGCTTTTAAACAGACCTATGAAGGATAAAAAAGAGTCAACTTTGCTAGGGGAAGAACCATCTAGAAAAAACAACAACAACAACAACAGTCTAGGCCAGATTAACCAGGCTATCTGTTCAGGAGCAGAAAAGACAACCAAGAGGCAGCTCCCTTGTAAATTAGGCACCTAGGTCCTGCATGTCAGACAGTAGCTAATCTGAGGAAGCTTTTGGAGACCATATCTGTTAACCATAGGAAAAAGAAGCTACTGAGATGGAAACAAGGAAGTGGAATGTTGGTAGACTCAAGTACATAGCATTTTTGTTTATTTGTTTGAGTTGGAGTCTCACTATGTAGCATTGGCGGGACTAGAACTCAATATGTAGACCAAGCTGGCCCCAAACACACAGAGATGCCCCCCTGCCTCTGTCTGCTGAGAGCTGGGATTAAAGGTGTGCACCATCACACCCAGCCAATGGCACAATCTTTTCCAATATGTCAAGTGCTCTTCATCCAGGTTAGAGTCCACATCCCCTGGACTCCATTCTGCTGTGTACAAGTGCCATGCTGATTCTAGCGCTAAACCCTTGCTTATCTTTATTCTTGAATATGTCTGTCTCCCTAATAGGACAATAGTGCCAAAGGAGGTGGGTCACATCATGAATCTTTTGCAATTCTAGTCGTTGCCCTTAGTCTATGCCTTGTAGTTGGTTGAATGAATGAATCATAATGAAATGTACTGTGCTTGCTGTTGCCAGGCAATATGCTAAGTGCTGTAAATCTATTAACCCAGTTAATCCTCTTCACAAGCCTAAAGGTATGGACCATTTTGGGTCACATTTTATGGAAGACATTAAGACTGAGAAGTAAATATCTCGTCAAGGCCTTACAGCTGGGAAGTAATCAAGCTAAGATTTGCACATAGGCAGTCTGGCTACAAGGGCCTTGGTCTTGACTTTATCAGAGAAGTGCTTCTCGGTCTGTATGAGCCGGCTCTGGGAGAATAGGTTAAAGTCCATATTGCAGGGCCACACTTGAGTTTTGACAATGGCGTATTAGTCATCTATATTTGCATAACCAAAGGAGCAGTTTGAAGCCACGAACATTGCTTACCCCACAGTTCTCTGGGTCAGGAACTTCAGTACCGTTCACCTAGGTTCTATGGCTTGGAGTCTTTCACACATTCTAATCTGGATATCAGAGACGGTGGCAAGCTCCAGACTCGCCTAGGGAGTACCCAGGTCTGTGCTCATTCTCACACTTAGCTGTGGGTAGACTTCAGGTTCTCACTGGTGGGATAAGTTCAACGACAAAGCTCTTGAGACCGCGTTGGCTCTTCTCATTAAGTGAAAGAGCACAGCTAAGACTGCACCCCAATCTTCCGTGGCTTGTCCTGGAAGTGCATCCAACATAAGCACATGGTCAGAGAGGTTGCCTAACAGAGTAGGTATGTAGTAGTGCCAAGAATTCTTTTTTCTAATTTTCTAAGGATGCTGACAGTTAGAGGACCACACCCTGTGAAGCACCAATGTACTATTAGGTGATAAATCGAGGAAGGAAGAGAAGAATACATAAACTGGCAAACCAATGAGCGTCAATCCTTGACTGGATCACATACAATATTTAAATGCACATTTCCCTCCCAAGCTGTCCTTACCGCCACTTGCATCCCAGCGATGCAAAACTGTCAAGAAACTGTCAAAAACTGTCAAGAAAGTGACTGAACCCAGGAAATCAGGAATCATCCACTTGATCCTTAGAACCTGGGCTACACTGGATCAGTTGCCCCCTATCTTCTACTTCCCATGCATCCCACCTCCAGGCAGTGATCATCTTTCTCTGGACAGGCAGAAATCTTGCCTCAAGAGTCACAGACTCCAGAGGAGGGAGGAATGATTTCAAGAGATTCTCTTTCCTGCTTTCTGCTTTTCAGAGAGTACTGAAGGGGCAGGTTTAACTCCACAAGGATCTTACAGGCTCGGCCAAATTAAGCCAGGTTTGCTCCTCCTGCCTAAATTAAACAAGCCTTTCCAGCCAGTTCTGCCTTCTCAGATCTGGGTGCCTGCTAAGTAGCCAGCTGTGCTACACACACGCACACACACACACACACACACACATACACACAGATACAGGGGTGGGAGGAGACAGATCCAAGGCCTGATCCCACTCACTCGCCACCTGAGACCCCTCACTTATTCTTCCCCGGCCATGCCTGGAAGAAGGACTGTGTGTGAAATATGAACAGCTGCTTAGGGTGCAGGGAGATAGATGTTACTAAATATATGCCCTTATTGTACATCGGTATGTCAAGAGAAACTATGTTTTCTTGTTCTCCACTGTGCTCTTAAAACACACATACACACACACAAAAAAAAAAACTTACACATCTATGTGCATGTCACCAATGGATCCCTAACTGATGAATCCACCTAATGTATTTCTCTCCCTGTCCCCTTAAAATAAGTGGCCTTTTGTCACATTCTCACAGCTTCTAGTGGTTAGGCAAGTATGCTCGAAATGGCTCAGAGGAATCTCTTTTATAATGCAGGCAAATTATCAGTGTTGGCCTTTCCTTTCTGTCTAAACCACACATTGACTTCCAGTAACCTATAAATAAGTTCTATGCATGTATACATATGCATGTATATAGCAAGTGCATATCCAAATCTATGACGGAAACCGGATTGGTAATATCACAGTGACTGGGAAGTTCTCATCAGAAAGCTGGCTCAGTTTGTAACAGCATGTGCCATACAAACCTGGTGACATGAATTTAATATCCAGAACCCAAGATGGGAAGAGTGTTGATACCACAAACTTGTCTCACATGTGACCTCACATGTACATCTTGACACAGGAGCATGTGCACACATGTGCACATACACACATGTAAATAAATAAAAATTAAATTAAAAACTCAAAATCAAAATCGCATCTTTTTTTATTAAGAAAGCCGAGTTAAAGAATTGAATGTATCTACTGAATTCTTCCATTAATAGAAAAGAAAATGGTTTCCACCATTCTGTCTCTGTATCAGGGGAAGGAAATTGAGGCTGAAATCTATGAAATCCAGGCTTATCAACATCGCTGCTCAGCTCACAACTGGCACCTGCTTTCCCTTCAGGCCTATCCCTGCATCTTCTTTCTGATTCTCACACCCAGAAGTAGATCCACCCTCTTTCCTGCCAACAAATGGCATGTTTCAGTAAATGACTAAACGGATTAAGCCATATTCTCGAGCAAAGTCATTAAAATAAAATCGGGTGTATATATTCTCTTTACTCAAGACGTACATGACGACAACTGACCTATTCAAACCAGCAGTAAAGCTGCATCTTTCTCCACTCTCGTTCAACCATGGATCAAAGTAAAATAACACGCTATATCAATATACGGTTTATGCCTTCAATTGGGTACTTTCCTGTTCATCACCATGACCCACCAAAAAAAAAAACACCTGACAGAAATCACATATGGGAGAATTCATTTTGGCTCATTGTTTTGGAGGGTTCAGTCCTCGGCCTTGTGGTTTTATGCCTCTGAGTATGTTGTAAGGACTGTGAGAGTGAGTGCCAGAGTCTACTCACCTCTTAGCAGACAGGAATCACAGAAAAAGGTGAATAAAGGGGCTAGGACCCATCCCCAGAAATCTAGTTCCTTCAACTACATCATCCTCCCGAACTCTAGATTTTCTAGACTTTCCCCAAGTATGCCAAGAAATGGAAGCCAGCTATTCTAAAGCAAACTATTTAAGACATAAACTTGTGGCATGCACTTCATATTCAAATCACTGCAGGAGCAATTTTCTTCCTTTTTAAAGGCGTGATTTCCCCATGTAGCCCAGGCTGGCCTAAAACCTGTGATCTTTCAGCCACTGCCTTCCTAATTCTGGGATTACAGGCATGCATTATTAGCATACTTGACTTGGTTCCTCTTAACATTGTTCTTAAATGGGCACATGCTCAAACACTTTAAATCAATTAAAAACTGAAACTAAAAAGTCAAAATCGAATCAATTTTTTTTTTTTTTTTTGGTTTTTTGAGGCAAGGTTTCTCTATAGCTTTGGAGCCTATCCTGGAACTAACTCCAATAGACCAGGCTGGCCTCAAACTCACAGAGATCCACCTGCCTTTGCCTCCTGAGTGCTGGGATTAAAGGCATGCACCACCACTGCCTGGCTTCGAATCAATTTTTTTTTTTTAAGGAGATGACTCTGCAGGTAAAAGTGCTGCCACAGAAGTCTGATGACCTGAATTTGGATTCCTTAGGACACATATAAAAGTCAGACTCAGTAACGCATGTTCATAATTCCATAGCAAGATGAATACCCCCAAGGTTGAGAAACAGCTAGCCTGGACTACTCAATATAGCAACAAACAAATTAGAAGGTGAAGACTGAGACCTGAGGTTGTCCTCAGACCTCCACATGCTTGCCATGATACATGTGAACCCTCACAAATACACACACACTGTACACATACACAAAATAAGTAACCTTTCAAAAATACTTTAAAATTACATATCATGCAAAATAAAACAACATAATGATAATAACAGAATAACAACAACAATAATAAAAATTTTAGAGGGAACAATAGCTTTGGGGGATCGGGATCATCTTCTTGGTAGAGTGTGCCCTTCATTATGAGTGTTTGTTGAACAGATGATGAACAAAGAAAGGAATGCGTCATTGAACTGCTTTAGTAACAATACCATGGAAATAGGATTCGGAGAAGAAAGTTTGGGAAAGAAAAAGGAAATTTTTAAGGTAAAAGTTTGGGAACAATAACTACCTGAAAATTAATCAGCTTGATAAATCATCTTTGAAATACACCGTCCAATAGGCAAATGGAGTTTCTTTCCACTAAATTGGTTTCATTTCTAGTTCAGCGCTGCCTGTAATCAGTAAAAGGGAGACATGCATTGAGAATTGCCGTATTATTTCTCTAAGCACATTTGCTTTATTCTCAATAGGTTTCCAGAGGCTGGAGCTCGTTTTCAAGGCAAGATCTTTCACCAACATATACTGTTTGTCTGGCGCTAGGGAGAGGTCATTAGCTTTCCTGGAGTATGTGTCCCTCAAGTCACAAAGTGGCCCCTGGCCAAGAGGCAAACATTAAGTCATGTAACCCAGCAATTTGTAAACCTGCCCCAGGCTGCCTGAGGTTTTGGACTCACAGGTCAGAGTCCTGTGTGCATGGCTGTCTCTGTGTGTGCCTCCTTTGGCTGAATGGCCATGACCTTAATAAAGTGTTTCTTACTTCAGACCTTTCGAAATAAATAAGAACAGGTGAAATTTGCTATATAACGATACTGTCCAAAACATCTCCAGTTTTTCCCTTTACTCAGGAGCTGAGAGGCTTGTTTTCCTTTGATAAATAAGCCTGAAGTTTGAGAATGAGTCAGCAGCATCCATACACTGGGCCGCAGAAAAGCCGACCACCCAGCTTCTCCCTCTGAAAACTACATGATGGCTTGCTGTAGTCGTTTGAATGAGAATGGCCCCCAGAGGCTTGGTCCTCATTCAGTGGAACTGTTTGGGAAGGATTAGGAGATGTGCCTTGTCACTGGGGTGGGCTTTGAGGTTAAGTCCCAAAGAAATCACACAGAGGTCTACATTAGTTATAAACTGATTGGCCTAGTATCTCAGGCTTCTTATTAACTGTTATAACTTATATTAACCCATTATTCTTGTCTATGCTAGCCACGTGGCTCGGTACTTTATTCAGCAAGGCAGTCACATCTTACTTCTTCTGTGACGGGGCCAGGACTGCGGACCAAGCTTTTTTTTTTCCCAGAATTCTCCTGTTCTTGTCACCCAGCCTCTACTTCCTGCCTGGTTGTCCCACCTATACTTTTTGCCTGGCTACTGACCAATCAGCGTTTATTTAAAATATAATTGACAGAATACAGACAATTGTCCCACACCAAACACCATTCCCAGTTAGCTCTCTCTGCCTCCTACTCGCTGATGAGGAGATAAACTCTCAATGAGTGCCAAACCTGTCTGCCTGCTGTCCTTCTTTCTCCCGTGATGCTCATGGATTCTAACCCTCTGGCACTGGAAGCCCCAGACGCACTCTTTCTTTTCTAAGTCGCCTTGGCAATAGAAAAGTAACTAAGACACTTGCTAATGTATGGTGACGAAATGAACATTAGCAGAAAGCATTCACGTTACCTAATGTCTCTTGTCCTCTCACAGGGATGACTTTTGGTGTCTTATGACAAGCATGACACAACATATTTTAAAGTTTTTAATTTGGGGGCTGGTATTTTTATAAGGAGCAAACTTTTAAAAGCTGATTAATAAAATATAGGAAAAAAAGAGGATTATACTACTTTCCTTTGGTGCGGGGCTGGTTTCTGATAGAAATAACGCATCCACATTAAACATTACTTAAACAAAGTTCTTTTCATGAGCTGGTACTTAAGAGGTGGTCCAGAGATCAGCATTTGTCAGTGAAACAGATCAACAGCATCATTAAAAATTCTGGTTTTTGTCCAAGCACTAGGCATGAGAAACCTCTTTTTGATCAAGGGAGTCCAAGAGACTTCCAAACCAATACAGGCTGTTGGTGTTGCCTTTGATTGAAAGTAAGTCCCAATGGCTGAAGGCATCATACACTTTGAGCATGGAACTCAGAGGGTTCCACCTGAGTCTTCCCTGAAAGCATCCTCTCCAAGGACTAGCTTCATGTGGTTGCTGGGAATTGAATTCAGGATCTCTAGAAGAGCAGCCCGGGCTCTGAACCTCTGAGCCATTTCTCCAGCCCTAACGGAGACAACTTTTATGCTGACACTTCGAACTATCTATGCTTCCATTTTTCCCGTTCACATTTGTGCATCCGTAAGTAATACTGAGGTCATACCAAACAATACTTTTTTTTTTAATGTAACTGAAATAGTCTCACTGCACTGTGTGACAATCAGTTCAGACTTTCTCACACCCTGGTGGGTGTTCCTAGTGTTCAGTAGCTGATCCAGGTCCTGGCAATTGTACCATCTGAGGGCATTCTTTCCATTTCTTCGAGAGAATGTTATTAGTTGAGTGTTGAACTGCTCTCACCCCAATTCAAGTTCCCACAGTGGTTCCACAGTTACTATGAGCAGTCTTCAGGGAACCTGACAGATGTGACATTATCAACATTGTTCATAGAGGGTTCCTAGAGCAAGTGCTTTAAATCCTGATCAGAGTTCCCTGAACTAGTTCAAAGCCATAGCCACACCTACTACATCCTTTGACACTAATTCCTTGAACACTAAATTCTTGAGAGTTATTTCATACTCCTCGTCCATCCTAACCACTGGAGTCTAATGCAGATTTTTCACTCCAGGAGGCTTGGTAAACTGGATTTCCTTGTAACCTATTGTTAGTCCAAAGCTATGTTATCTGTTTGGGAGATTTCAAAACTCGATTACCTATTAGACAAACAAATATCCATTATATGTTCTGGAGTGAGAGAAGATACTCACAGTGTACATAGAACACCATGTCATAATACTTAGCAGCACAAAGCATCATATTTCAGTTGAATGTAATTTTCATATTAACAAAACTGGCATTGTCACTGCTTCTTTTTTTAATGATTTATTTATCTTTTTTTATTTTATGTGCATTGGTGTAAAGGTGTCAGATCTTGTGGAACTGCATTTTTTTTCAGACAGTTGTGAGCTGCCATGTGGGTGCTGGGAATTGAACCCAGGTCCTCTGGAAGAGCAGTCAGTGCTCTTAACCACTGAGCCATCTCTCCAGCCCCTGTCACTGCTTCCTGTAGTATCCTTTTTATGTTCTTATTTCTCTTCCTAAAGTTCCTTCTATTAAAATATGATCATATAAGACAGATACCTAACTAGGTACAGAAGACATTCAGCAAATGGTACCTCTCTTTCCCTCCCTGCTTGTATAGGATGCATGGGAAGCAAACTGTTTTGAAGGAATGTCCATCATTTATTTGGTCTTCTTGACCCTGTAATAGAGTCAGTGTACATTTTAAGCATTCTACATAAAATCAAGTATTTAATATACTGCAGCAGTCCTAGCTTCTTATGTACACCATGGATTCATTCACATCAAATACTTCCCTTATGTTTTCTTTTCTAAAGCTTTTTAACATTGCAGGGGTCAATTACTGATATGTGGCAATGGTGAGAATGTTTTGCTCCTGAGGTGAGGTCCACCTTAAATAAAGACCATGGTTGCTTTTTGCTTCAAAGAGTTCTGAATTTTGCTGATGGAAGACTAAGTACCATTTCCAACATGAATTTATGGAACGATTGTCTGTAAAAAAAATTATCTTTCAGCCTGGAGCAATTAAAGCAGCCTCTCTCCTCCTCAAATTAATGTAATTAATACTATAGTCTTGGTTGTTTACCATGTCTTGATAATATCACAAGGGAATGAAAATATTGGCTCTTTTATCCCCTTAAATAGCTGAGATGAAACTGTTCAGGCTGTAATGTTACAGCAGCTGTTTCTCAAGGCCCAGAATATAATTGGTTGGTACTGAGGTTACTAAATTGTAAGAAATTGACTTTGGTTTTATGCTTGCCTACTTTTGGTGGAAGGGGAGTTGGGAAATGCTAGCTTTCTCTTATAATGAAAAGGCAAAATCTTCCCCCAATGAAATGGCAGCCTCTGGGTCTCATCTGTGCCATTTCCTTCCACAGCCCACTGTCTCTGCATTTGCTGGATAACACGCCTGGGAAAGCAGGACCGTTCTAGCTTCCCTCCTAATTAGTGCCCAGGCCAACCCAGCTGCCTGGAATGCATCTGGGCTTTCCCACGAGGGGTTCTTTCTGGAAGCCACTGTAAAGTGGTCTGGCCTCCAATGACAAATTCAACAGGGGATTTGAGACCATAATTATCCCAAATAATTTGTAGGAGCAAGATTCTTTTATGTGAATATCTTTATTGCTTTGGGGAGTGTTCTCAAAATGTCATCACTGGACCAGCACCATCAACATCATCTAGCAACTGGTTAGACAGCAGATAGTCAGGTCCATTCTAGATCCACTGAACCAGAGCCTCTGAAGAGGACAGGGTCCTGTGCTTAATAAACTCTCTAGGTGACAGTAGTGCACACAACACTTCAAGAGATACTAGGTTATGGATGAGTAGGCTTTTCTTGCTTGTGGTAGGGCAATACTAATTCATTGACCACTAGTTCCTTCTTGCTTAATTTCATTATTCTCCCTAAGAATAAAGTACATAGTCACCTTCATACCAACCCCTCAGAGCAAACTCTTTCATTCACTGCCATGCTCCTTTGCTTGTCTATGTCTCTGGTTGCAGGGCAGGGCCTCTAATTTTTAATATTTATACAAGTTACTGGAATTCTCATTAAAATGTAAACTCTGATGCAGCATGACCAGAATGGGGCACTGGACTCTGCATTTCTAAAATGATTGTAGGTGACACAGTTGTTGCTGCTGCTCTAGAGATTACACAGAGAGACCAGAATGGCTGGTGTTTGTGAAGTCCAATATACAACGGCATGAGTGAAAAATGATTATAAAACACTGACTCATTGACCAGTACAGAATAAGAACTCTGAGCAATGAGTGTTATGAGTTCATGTAGCTGGTCTCTGCAGAGGGACTATGAACACCAATCTTTCTATTAGAGAAATAGTCTTTCTCTTCTTTTTTTTAAATATCTGTTTAGTAGGCTTTGTACATTTGTGTGTGTGCACGCATGCACTATGTGCACACCTTGCCATTCATGTAGAGATCAGAAGATAACCTGTGAAGACAGTTCTGTCCTTTTACTGTGTGGGTTCTGAGGATCAGCAGAAGACTCTCTATCCACTAAGCCATCCTACCAGCCCATGTAGACATAGTCCTTGTCTGTCTTCCTTCCTGTGTTTCTTTTTTTAAAAACTCTTTTCTTTTATATGTATGAATGGGTTGCCTACATGTACATTTGTGCATATGCATACAGTGTTTGCAGAGATCAGAAGACTCCACCGAGTGTCCTGAACCGGATTTACAGATGGTTGTTGATCCACCATGTCTGTACTGGGTATCAAACCGGTCCTCTGGAAGAGCAGCTAGGACTTTTAACCTCTGAGTCACCTTTCCAGTCCTTTTCTATGTTTTTTTTTAATGATTCTTTCTTTTTGAAAATCTCTTCTCATGTAACATTCTCTTCATTCTTTTCTTCCTTTCCATGCACCCATCTCTCTCTCTCTCTCTCTCTCTCTCTCTCTCTCTCTCTCTCTGTCTCTCTCTCTCTCTGTCTCTCTCTGTCTCTCTCTCTCCAGGTTGGCCTCTAATTCATAAGATCTGCCTGCCTTTGCCTCCCCAGTGATGGGATTAAAGGCATGTACCACCACTATTTGGCTTCCCTTCCTCCCTCCCTCCCTCCTTCCATTCCTCCCTTCTTTCTCCCTCCCTCCCTTCCTTTCTCTCTTCCATTCTCTCTTTCTTATGGGGGGAAACACACTTGCTGGGACAGATGCAGAGGTGAGAGGTCAGCATTGTGCGATTGTTTCTTTCCTTGTACCTCTGCTTGGCCTCCAGAGATTGGACTCAGGTCATCCGGCTTGCATGACAAGTACCTTTAGCTGCTGTGCCCGTGTCACCCCGCTTCTATTTTGTCACCACATGGTCTTCTCCTTCGCTGCCTGCTTTGTTGCTTCATTTCTCATGAATCAAACAAAACAAACAAACAAACAAAAAAACCCTGGAACTGAAGCTCAAACTTTGGAGAGGTCCAGGAGAAGATTTATAAAGTAGAATTTAAGGAAAAGAACTAATTTTTCCTTCTAAAAAGATTTTCCAGTCACAGATCTAAACACCGACTGATGAAGACTCTATCCAATGAGCAGCAGCCTTTCCAGCTTCCAGTCCCTGTTCTTTAGATGGGAAACAAGTCAAATATGTGTTTGATTCTTCCAACAGCTTCCAGACCGGCCAGTTTCCCTTAGCCTTTGAAGTTCCCCTTTGCAGAATGCTGGCAGTGTCCACAGATAATAACTTTGCTTCTGGATTTGGTTCCCTCAGCCCTGCTGCACACGTGGAAATCGGGGGGGTGGGGGGTGGAGAGAGACACAGTCACTTGGATGTCTGCTGTAAAATGATGGCAGGAAGAAGCTTTAGGAGACATGGAAGACAGGAAGTCCACCAAGAAGGGGACCTACATCTTCCCTAGTAGGAAAAGTCCAGATGGTTTCTTTAGGATTCCTTAGCTTTTTTTTTTTTTTTTCCTGTGGCAGAAAATTTTCTTCTGCTAGCATCTCCTCTGCTACTACTTATAAAGGCCCTGCTTTTTGCCTTATTTGGCTTTAGGTTAACATTTGCACATTTTCCTCCTGAAAGCTCTTCAGATTAACACGGTGCCCCCCTACAAACAGGAAGTACACATAAGAAGGCACTTTCACATCATGACAGATAACTTTCTTTTTCTTCATTTTTTCCTTTCTTTAGTGAGACTGAGACTAGAGGAAGAAATTTAGTATCAGCCATAGATGGGGAGTCAATAGAGCTGTAGGACTGACAAAGGTCAGAATTGCAGGGAAACTTCATTTGGGTCTTAAAGAATGAGGAAGGAGCTGGACTGGGCAGTGGTGGTGCACACCTTTAATTCCAGCACTCTCTGTGAGCTCAAGGCCAGCCTGGTCTACAAAGTGAGTTCCAGGACAACTAAGGCTGTAACACAGAGAAACCCTGTCTCAAAAAATAAAAATAAAAAAAAGAGGAAGGCATTGATATAGCGGCAGATAAGAATGGGGGACATTCGTCCTTACTATATCTTTTACAGAGGGAATGGTTTTGAACAATATAGACCTGCTAATCTATATCGCAGGAGCAATTCCCGTTGGATGAAGTCAGCCCAGAGAGCCGAGCCATGCCTGACATTTTAGTAAACACTGAAATAATCTCTCCTTTAGGCTGGAGAGACACGCAGAGATGCAGGAAGCAACTTCTCATAAGACACCTGGTCAAGAAGGAAATGCAACTGCCCAGGTTCCCCTCTGACCCAGTGGAGCTAATCACAGGCTTCTTTCTCTCTCCCTGGGAGGAGGAAGAGATAGATATCTGAGTGAGGTCGCCTGAGGAGAGGCATAAGTCAGACAATAAGTTCAGGAAACAGACATCACTCTGGTGTTTGTCGTGGTCTTAATGTTGAATTCTCACCTCAACTATATAACATTAGGAGGTAGGGGCTTTGTGGCATGACTCTGTCATGGAGACAAAGACTTACGAGTTGGGTTAGGAAGGAAACAGAGACCCTTCCTTGTGTGAAGACACTCCTAGAAAGCACTGTTTCTAGGACATAAGCCCTCACCAGACACTCAGTCTGCAGGTAGCTTGATTTTGGCCTTTCCAGCTTCTGGGACTATGAGAAATAAACTGTGGGATTTATTGAATTTATGGAGTTTTGTTTTAGCAACCTGAACACATTTGACAGTGTTTCAAACACAATACTGTTTAAAGTAGAGAAACGAATAGTTACAAATCACAGGAAGAATTAAAACTACCAGTAGGTTCCGGGGCTTCCGTTGCAGCTGACACTCTGTTTATGAAGTTTCAGGAAACCCCATTTAGCATTCCAGCTTCACTCCGCCTCCAGCCTCAAGTCCGTCCTTAGATGGGCTTCCTGGTCTAAGAAGAAGCTCCCCATTTGACAAGCATGTGCATCAGCCAATAGCATCACTGAAGAAGCACGCCTCCGCCCAATGCCTTGCTAGTCTCCTAAGAGCATATCTGTGGGCTCCTATGTGGCACTTAACTCGACAGCAAGCGAGAACCTAGAAATAAGCTTTGCGACCCAAAGAGGAGACCGAGCAGGAGGTAGAAAAGGATGCTAATGACATTTAACCCAAGTATCAAGCACAGTCACAAGAATCAAGACATGCTAATCTCCAGGAGGGGTAGTTCCTCTTGAATAAAGTCAGCCCAGAGAGCTTAGTCATCAAGTTCTGGCAAACATTAACAACCTCTTCCTCCAGCTGGAGAGAAACCCAATGAAAGAGGGAAGCAACTCCCGGTAAGAAAATGATGAGGAAGGAAACGGGACTGTGGGTTTTTCCCTCTGACCCGATGAAAACTAACCACAGTTTCCATTCTATCTGGCTGAGCTTATAACACAGTGAGCTCACACAGCCTAGATCCTGTATCTTCCTGGTCACCTACAAAAATCTTCAGCCCTGCATTTCCATTAGCTTTCATCTGGAGTCTATCAGCTGGGACCTGCTCTTCCCACTACTCCATTTGCATTTTGCGATAAGCAAAATTTCCAGCAGCCCTGCTTTGGGAGATGGTGCCAACCCAAAGGAGTCTGGCTGTGACATGCTAACTTCCTCGCCCTGACCTCCCTACGGGCTGAAACTGCAGGGGTTTTGAACATCGTGGCCAACAGACATGAGCGGAGCAAAGAGACAAGAGAGAGAGGTCTCTCTCCCTTACTGGGACCACAGAACTGAGGGGAGCGCAGTTGGTGTGACAGGAGAGCGAAAGAGATGATGGACATGACTCCTGGAAGGTACCCAGGCGTCCTCAGTTTTGAAAGGTATTTTTTTTATTAAATTTATTTTATTTATGTGCGTGCATACGCACACGCTCACACACGTGTTACTGCATACATGTGAAGGTCAGAGGACAATTTGTGGAAGTCAGTGCTTTCCTTCCACTGTGCCCTTAGGTTTGACAGCAAATGCCTTTACCCACTGACTGTCCTCAGTCTGCTATCTGACACAATCTCCACAGAATCAGTCAGTTTGTACGTCGTCTGTATTTTGTATTTTCCTGTGCCGGGAACACAGCAGGTAAGGGCTCCTGAAGAGGTAGTGGCCCGTTGTATCCCAGGAAAGTCAGTGCTAAACAAGAATTTCATTGTTTCCCTACATTTTCTGGCTTCTTTTGCATTTTGGTTGGGCTGTGTAATTAGCTCCAGCCAATAAACTGTAAGTGGAAATAATGTGTTACTTCTAGGCCAGAACAGATATGCACTGAATTTTTCTCTCTTTTACTTTTTTAATCCCATGCAACAACTTTGGAATCCATGTCTTGATTCATAAGACAGAGGTTGCTAGATATTAGAGTCATGAGGAGCCTTTCCAATTCTGAGTTTCAAAAACTTTTAAGAAAGTTTTGCTAGGCTAAGGTACTTAGATTTTGGGGTCTACCCATTATCGCCCTGGAGCATAGATCCCTAAAGAGTAGTCATTGAATTATTCATGCATTAATCTCACATTTACAGAGCACACCAGAGTGTTAGTCACAAGGACAAGAATATTTTTTAAAATAATTTATTCTTCTTTTTATGTGCATTGGTGTTTTGCCGACATGTATGTCTGTGTGATGTTCTTGATTCCTTGGAACTGGAGTTATAGACAGTTGTGAGCTGCATGGCAGTGCTGGGAATTGAACAAGGGTCTTCTGGAAGAGCAGCCAATGTTTTTAACCTCTGAGCCATCTCTCCAGCCCCCAGGACAAAAATATTTTGAAACTAACAAAAAGACAGAAAGTGATTAAGACATTATTGACCCTTTCTTTACCAGGGCATTCTCAATGGTCTAGGAATTTAGTAGTTTTTTTCTGTACTCAGTAATGTCAACAATCATAGAGGACTCAAAAGTGAAAGCAGTTCTTAATGTTTACACAACTCACATTTGCATAGGCTCTTCCTGCATAGGAACTAATTAACCTCTCCTCCACAGTCCTGTAAAGATGAGGATCACGGATACAGGCTTGGTGTGGTCGCTCCCACTCCACCAGAGCCGAGTCAGGTCACTGGCAGATGACACAGGTTCACATTTCAAAACCTAAGTCTTCTGTTTTGTGGTTAATGTCTGGGCCTACAGCTGCCTGACACTCTGGTGTTTGACTTTGCCTGATAGGAGGCACAAAGCTAAGAGAGAGAGAGAGAGAGAGAGAGAGAGGCTTCAGAAGTTATAATATATATTCAAAGTACCTGTAAGGCAAATTTCTTAAAAAGTTAAATTTAAATGAAATAAAAATAAAAACTAAGAGTTTAAGTGGGCAGGAGGGTGACATACATAACTAAAGAAAGAATTTCCAAAGATGCCCTTGAGTTCATTTTCTCTTGGCCATCTACTGCTGGGCATGCAGTCTACATTAACAGCAGTTTGTTTCCCACAGTGAGTGACCCTTAGAGAAAACTAGCTTTTCATTTGGTTATCAATTGGAGATACTTTCTTGGTTAGGAATTAGGATGTGAGATCACTTCTTTCAGCAATTGGACACCATCTGGTGTAGACCTGTCCAGGTCCTGTGCATGCTGTCTTAGTCTCTGTGAGTTCATATGTAAGCCAATCCTGTTGATATACAGAACCTTACTTTCTTGGTTTCCTCCAACCCCTTTGACTCTTACACTTTTTTTGCCTCCTCTTCTGCAGGGGGTTTCCTTAACCCTAAGGGGAGGGGTTTGATGGAGACAGCTCATTTAGGACTGAGTATTCCAAGGTTTCTCACTCTCTGCATGTTATCTGTCTGTGTCCGTATTTTTTCCCATCTATTGCAGGAGGAAGCTCATCTGGTGATAGTTGAGCAAGACACTGATCTATGAATATATCAGAATGTCGCTAGGAGTCATTTTATTGCTATATCCCTTAGAATGTAGAATTTGGTTTTACCCTAGGTCCCAGGGCTATCTAGTCTCGGGTTCTTGGTCACCCAAGCAGTTTTGAAGATGGGTTCCATCTCAGGGAGTGAGCCTTATTGGTTGGTTACTCCTACAAGCGCTGTGCCACTATTGCACCATTGTATTTTGCAGGCTGTTCACTTGCACATAGATGAGTTTGTTGTTGGGGTTGTGTTTACCATTCTCCTTTGGTAACATGAAGAGTAACTTCCTGCACCAAAGATGCTAGCATGTAGGGGTAAAGGCTCCATGTAGGCACCAGCTCAGCTTGACTTCTCATATTCAGTTAGTTGTGTAGGTGTTATCTTCAGCAATAGGCCTTGCTATCAGTTTTTTTTGGAAAGAACTCTAAAATGTTGGCAACAGACAAGGTTTGCCATGCAACTTCTTCCACCAACAACTCGATTAGATGTTACCTATTCATCTAAACTGGAAGTTTCACTTGACAATGAGATGCCCAGTTTGGGCTCTGTCTCCCATTTTTTGGCAATTTCATTTAGATTGCCTTCACATATGTATTTTTTTAAGGAAACTTCTGCTGCAGTGGTTCTCAATTGTCCTAAAACTGCAGCCCTTTAATACAGTTTCTCATGTTGTGGTGACCTCAACCATAAAATTATTTTGCAACTACTTTATAATTGTAATTTTGCTACTGTTATGAATCATAATGTAGATATATAATATGCTGCATGGTCTTTGGTTATCCCTGTGAAAGAGTTGTTCGACTCCTAAAGGGTCATGACCCACAGGCTGAGAACTGCTTTTCTACTATAGGCAGTTTCTATACTGCCACTCAAATGGACCTTAATTTTAGCTCTCTTTTTCCATATTCTCTCTCTAACAGCAACTCCCATTTCCCTCACTATTTGATCCTCCTCTTCCAGTCCCCACAACATCCATCCATAACTATCCATTTTATTTTTTTCCGAAAAAAATATATGTGTCATCCCTAGCTATAACTAGCCTCTGTGAGTCTATGAACTATAGCTTGGTTGCCACTGACTTAGCAGTTAATATTCACATATAAGCAAATACATACCCTCTGTATCTTTCTGGATCTGGATTACCTCACTCAGGATGATTTTTTTCCTAGTTCCATCCATTTACTTGTAGATTCCATTAAAAAAAACTGGTGAGTAATATTCCATTGTGTAAATGTACTACATTTTCTTTATCCATTCATCTGTTGATGAACATCCAGGTTGTTTCCAAGTTCTAGTTATGATTAATAGAGCGGCAGAAAACAAGATTGAGCAAGTGTCGCTGCGGGAGGATGAAGCACCCTTTGAGTAGATGCCCAAGGGTAGTAGAGCTGGATCTTGAGATAGACTCATTCCCATCTTCTAGAGGAACTGCCACACCGATTTGCACAGTGGCTGCATGAGTTTTCACTCACAGCAGCAATGGGTGAGTGGTCCTTGTATTCCACATTCTTACCAGCATGGGCTGTCACTTATGTTACTGGTATGAGCCATTCTTACCAGTTTAAGATGAAATCTTAAAGTAGTTTTGATGTGCATTTCCCTGATGGCTAAGGATGTCAAACACTTCTTTAAATGTTTCTCGGTCATTTAAATTTCTCTCTCTCTCTCTCTCTCTCTCTCTCTCTCTCTCTCTCTCTCTCTC